>JBBPBP010001495.1:0-11029 GCA_037974735.1 Cicer chorassanicum
ATTTAGGTCATTTTCGTCCTCCCTAGGCTTATTCTCTTCCAATTAGGGTTTTTAACCAATCTTGTGCATCCAATAAGTGATTTTGTGTCATTGGTTAAACATTTACGTCATTTTCGTCCTCCCTAGGATTATTCTCATCCAATTAGGGTTTTTAACCAATCTTTTGCATCCAATAAGTACGTGTGTGTCATTGGTTGAACATTTAGGTCATTTTCGTCCTCCCTAGGCTTATTCTCTTCCAATTAGGGTTTTTAACCTATCTTGTGCATCCAATAAGTGATTTTGTGTCATTGGTTGAACATTTACGTCATTTTCGTCCTCCCTAGGATTATTCTCATCCAATTAGGGATTTTAACCAATATTGTGCATCCAATAAGTGATTTTGTGTCATTGGTTGAACATTTAGGTCATTTTCGTCCTCCCTAGTCTTATTCTAATCCAATTAAGGTTTTTAACCAATCTTGTGCATCCAATAAGTGATTTTGTAATATTGGTTGAATATTTAGGTCATTTTCGTCCTCCCTAGGCTTATTCTAATCCAATTAGGGTTTTTAACCAATCTTGTGCATCCAATAAGTGATTTTGTGTCATTGGTTGAACATTTAGATTATTTTCGTCTTCCCTAGGCTTATTCTCATCCAATTAGGGTTTTTTAACCAATCTTGGGCATCCAATAAGTACGTTTGTGTCATTGGTTGAACATTTAGGTCATTTTCTTCCTCCCTAGGCTTATTCTAATCAAATTAGGGTTTTTAACCAATCTTGTGCATCCAATAAGTCATTTTGTGTCATTGGTTGAACATTTAGGTCATTTTCGTCCTCCCTAGGCTTATTCTCATCCAATTAGGGTTTTTAACCAATCTTGTGCATCCAATAAGATTGTTTGTGTCATTGGTTGAACATTTAGGTCATTTTCGTCCTCCCTAGGCTTATTCTCTTCCGATTAGGGTTTTTAACCAATCTTGTGCATCCAATAAGTGATTTTGTGTCATTGGTTGAATATTTACGTCATTTTCGTCCTCCCTAGGATTATTCTCATCCAATTAGGGTTTTTAACCAATCTTGTGCATCCAATAAGTGATTTTGTGTCATTGGTTGAACATTTACGTCATTTTCGTCCTCCCTAGGATTATTCTCATCCAATTAGGGTTTTTAACCAATCTTGTGCATCCAATAAGTGATTTTGTGTCATTGGATGAAAATTTAGGTCATTTTCGTCCTCCCTAGGCTTATTCTAATCCAATTAGGGTTTTTAACCAATCTTTTGCATCCAATAAGTGATTTTGTGTCATTGGTTGAACATTTAGGTCATTTTCGTCCTCCTTAGGCTTATTCTCATCCAATTAGGGTTTTTAACCAATCTTGTGCATCCAATAACTGATTTTGTGTCATTGGTTGAATATTTACGTCATTTTCGTCCTCCCTAGGATTATTCTCATCCAATTAGGGTTTTTAACCAATCTTGTGCATCCAATAAGTACGTTTGTGTCATTGATTGAACATTTAGGTCATTTTCGTCCTCCCTAGGCTTATTCTCTTCCAATTAGGGTTTTTAACCAATCTTGTGCATCCAATAAGTGATTTTGTGTCATTGGTTGAACATTTAGGTCGTTTTCGTCCTCGATAGGCTTATTCTAATCCAATTAGGGTTTTTAACCAATCTTGTGCATCCAATAAGTGATTTTGTGTCATTGGTTGAATATTTAGGTCATTTTCGTCCTCCCTAGGCTTATTCTAATCCAATTAGGGTTTTTAACCAATCTTGTGCATCCAATAAGTTTGTTTGTGTCATTGGTTGAACATTTAGGTCATTTATGTCCTCCCTAGGCTTATTCTCTTCCAATTAGGGTTTTTAACCAATCTTGTGCATCCAATAAGTGATTTTGTGTCATTGGTTAAACATTTACGTCATTTTCGTCCTCCCTAGGATTATTCTCATCCAATTAGGGTTTTTAACCAATCTTTTGCATCCAATAAGTACGTGTGTGTCATTGGTTGAACATTTAGGTCATTTTCGTCCTCCCTAGGCTTATTCTCTTCCAATTAGGGTTTTTAACCTATCTTGTGCATCCAATAAGTGATTTTGTGTCATTGGTTGAACATTTACGTCATTTTCGTCCTCCCTAGGATTATTCTCATCCAATTAGGGATTTTAACCAATATTGTGCATCCAATAAGTGATTTTGTGTCATTGGTTGAACATTTAGGTCATTTTCGTCCTCCCTAGTCTTATTCTAATCCAATTAAGGTTTTTAACCAATCTTGTGCATCCAATAAGTGATTTTGTAATATTGGTTGAATATTTAGGTCATTTTCGTCCTCCCTAGGCTTATTCTAATCCAATTAGGGTTTTTAACCAATCTTGTGCATCCAATAAGTGATTTTGTGTCATTGGTTGAACATTTAGATTATTTTCGTCTTCCCTAGGCTTATTCTCATCCAATTAGGGTTTTTTAACCAATCTTGGGCATCCAATAAGTACGTTTGTGTCATTGGTTGAACATTTAGGTCATTTTCTTCCTCCCTAGGCTTATTCTAATCAAATTAGGGTTTTTAACCAATCTTGTGCATCCAATAAGTCATTTTGTGTCATTGGTTGAACATTTAGGTCATTTTCGTCCTCCCTAGGCTTATTCTCATCCAATTAGGGTTTTTAACCAATCTTGTGCATCCAATAAGATTGTTTGTGTCATTGGTTGAACATTTAGGTCATTTTCGTCCTCCCTAGGCTTATTCTCTTCCGATTAGGGTTTTTAACCAATCTTGTGCATCCAATAAGTGATTTTGTGTCATTGGTTGAATATTTACGTCATTTTCGTCCTCCCTAGGATTATTCTCATCCAATTAGGGTTTTTAACCAATCTTGTGCATCCAATAAGTACGTTTTTGTCATTGATTGAACATTTAGGTCATTTTCGTCCCCCCTAGGCTTATTCTCTTCCAATTAGGGGTTTTAACCAATCTTGTGCATCCAATAAGTGATTTTGTGTCATTGGTTGAACATTTAGGTCATTTTCGTCCTCCCTAGGCTTATTCTAATCCAATTAGGGTTTTTAACCAATCTTGTGCATCCAATAAGTGATTTTGTGTCATTGGTTGAACATTTAGATCATTTTCGTCTTCCCTAGGCTTATTCTCATCCAATTAGGGTTTTTAACCAATCTTGTGCATCCAATAAGTGATTTTGTGTCATTGGTTGAACATTTAGGTCATTTTCGTCCTCCCTAGGCTTATTCTAATCCAATTAGGGTTTTTAACCAATCTTGTGCATCCAATAAGTGATTTTGTGTCATTGGTTGAACATTTAGGTCATTTTCGTCCTCCCTAGTCTTATTCTAATCCAATTAGGGTTTTTAACCAATCTTGTGCATCCAATAAGTGATTTTGTAATATTGGTTGAATATTTAGGTCATTTTCGTCCTCCCTAGGCTTATTCTAATCCAATTAGGGTTTTTAACCAATCATGTGCATCCAATAAGTGATTTTGTGTCATTGGATGAAAATTTAGGTCATTTTCGTCCTCCCTAGGCTTATTCTAATCCAATTAGGGTTTTTAACCAATCTTTTGCATCCAATAAGTGATTTTGTGTCATTGGTTGAACATTTAGGTCATTTTCGTCCTCCTTAGGCTTATTCTCTTCCGATTAGGGTTTTTAGCCAATCTTGTGCATCCAATAAGTGATTTTGTGTCGTTGGTTGAATATTTACGTCATTTTCGTCCTCGCTAGGATTATTCTCATCCAATTAGGGTTTTTAACCAATCTTGTGCATCCAATAAGTACGTTTTTGTCATTGATTGAACATTTAGGTCATTTTCGTCCCCCCTAGGCTTATTCTCTTCCAATTAGGGTTTTCAACCAATCTTGTGCATCCAATAAGTGATTTTGTGTCATTGGTTGAACATTTAGGTCATTTTCGTCCTCCCTAGGCTTATTCTAATCCAATTAGGGTTTTTAACCAATCTTGTGCATCAAATAAGTGATTTTGTGTCATTGGTTGAATATTTAGGTCATTTTCGTCCTCCCTAGGCTTATTCTAATCCAATTAGGGTTTTTAACCAATCATGTGCATCTAATAAGTGATTTTGTGTCATTGGATGAAAATTTAGGTCATTTTCGTCCTCCCTAGGCCTATTCTAATCCAATTAGGGTTTTTAACCAATATTGTGCATCCAATAAGTGATTTTGTGTCATTGGATGAAAATTAGGTCATTTTCGTCCTCCCTAGGCTTATTCTAATCCAATTAGGGTTTTTAACCAATCTTTTGCATCCAATAAGTGATTTTGTGTCATTGGTTGAACATTTAGGTCATTTTCGTCCTCCTTAGGCTTATTCTCATCCAATTAGGGTTTTTAACGAATCTTGTGCATCCAATAACTGATTTTGTGTCATTGGTTGAATATTTACGTCATTTTCGTCCTCCCTAGGATTATTCTCATCCAATTAGGGTTTTTAACCAATCTTGTGCATCCAATAAGTACGTTTGTGTCATTGATTGAACATTTAGGTCATTTTCGTCCTCCCTAGGCTTATTCTCTTCCAATTAGGGTTTTTAACCAATCTTGTGCATCCAATAAGTGATTTTGTGTCATTGGTTAAACATTTACGTCATTTTCGTCCTCCCTAGGATTATTCTCATCCAATTAGGGTTTTTAACCAATCTTTTGCATCCAATAAGTACGTGTGTGTCATTGGTTGAACATTTAGGTCATTTTCGTCCTCCCTAGGCTTATTCTCTTCCAATTAGGGTTTTTAACCTATCTTGTGCATCCAATAAGTGATTTTGTGTCATTGGTTGAACATTTACGTCATTTTCGTCCTCCCTAGGATTATTCTCATCCAATTAGGGTTTTTAACCAATATTGTGCATCCAATAAGTGATTTTGTGTCATTGGTTGAACATTTAGGTCATTTTCGTCCTCCCTAGTCTTATTCTAATCCAATTAAGGTTTTTAACCAATCTTGTGCATCCAATAAGTGATTTTGTAATATTGGTTGAATATTTAGGTCATTTTCGTCCTCCCTAGGCTTATTCTAATCCAATTAGGGTTTTTAACCAATCTTGTGCATCCAATAAGTGATTTTGTGTCATTGGTTGAACATTTAGATTATTTTCGTCTTCCCTAGGCTTATTCTCATCCAATTAGGGTTTTTTAACCAATCTTGGGCATCCAATAAGTACGTTTGTGTCATTGGTTGAACATTTAGGTCATTTTCTTCCTCCCTAGGCTTATTCTAATCAAATTAGGGTTTTTAACCAATCTTGTGCATCCAATAAGTCATTTTGTGTCATTGGTTGAACATTTAGGTCATTTCCGTCCTCCCTAGGCTTATTCTCTTCCAATTAGGGTTTTTAACCAATCTTGTGCATCCAATAAGTGATTTTGTGTCATTGGTTGAACATTTAGGTAATTTTCGTCCTCCCTAGTCTTATTCTAATCCAATTAGGGTTTTTAACCAATCTTGTGCATCCAATAAGTGATTTTGTAATATTGGTTGAATATTTAGGTCATTTTCGTCCTCCCTAGGCTTATTCTAATCCAATTAGGGTTTTTAACCAATCATGTGCATCCAATAAGTGATTTTGTGTCATTGGATGAAAATTTAGGTCATTTTCGTCCTCCCTAGGCTTATTCTAATCCAATTAGGGTTTTTAACCAATCTTTTGCATCCAATAAGTGATTTTGTGTCATTGGTTGAACATTTAGGTCATTTTCGTCCTCCTTAGGCTTATTCTCTTCCGATTAGGGTTTTTAGCCAATCTTGTGCATCCAATAAGTGATTTTGTGTCGTTGGTTGAATATTTACGTCATTTTCGTCCTCGCTAGGATTATTCTCATCCAATTAGGGTTTTTAACCAATCTTGTGCATCCAATAAGTACGTTTTTGTCATTGATTGAACATTTAGGTCATTTTCGTCCCCCCTAGGCTTATTCTCTTCCAATTAGGGTTTTCAACCAATCTTGTGCATCCAATAAGTGATTTTGTGTCATTGGTTGAACATTTAGGTCATTTTCGTCCTCCCTAGGCTTATTCTAATCCAATTAGGGTTTTTAACCAATCTTGTGCATCAAATAAGTGATTTTGTGTCATTGGTTGAATATTTAGGTCATTTTCGTCCTCCCTAGGCTTATTCTAATCCAATTAGGGTTTTTAACCAATCATGTGCATCTAATAAGTGATTTTGTGTCATTGGATGAAAATTTAGGTCATTTTCGTCCTCCCTAGGCCTATTCTAATCCAATTAGGGTTTTTAACCAATATTGTGCATCCAATAAGTGATTTTGTGTCATTGGATGAAAATTAGGTCATTTTCGTCCTCCCTAGGCTTATTCTAATCCAATTAGGGTTTTTAACCAATCTTTTGCATCCAATAAGTGATTTTGTGTCATTGGTTGAACATTTAGGTCATTTTCGTCCTCCTTAGGCTTATTCTCATCCAATTAGGGTTTTTAACGAATCTTGTGCATCCAATAACTGATTTTGTGTCATTGGTTGAATATTTACGTCATTTTCGTCCTCCCTAGGATTATTCTCATCCAATTAGGGTTTTTAACCAATCTTGTGCATCCAATAAGTACGTTTGTGTCATTGATTGAACATTTAGGTCATTTTCGTCCTCCCTAGGCTTATTCTCTTCCAATTAGGGTTTTTAACTAATCTTGTGCATCCAATAATTGATTTTGTGTCATTGGTTGAACATTTAGGTAATTTTCGTTCTCCCTAGGCTTATTCTAATCCAATTAGGGTTTTTAACCAATCTTGTGCATCCAATAAGTTTGTTTGTGTCATTGGTTGAACATTTAGGTCATTTCTGTCCTCCCTAGGCTTATTCTCTTCCAATTAGGGTTTTTAACCAATCTTGTGCATCCAATAAGTGATTTTGTGTCATTGGATAAACATTTACGTCATTTTCGTCCTCCCTAGGATTATTCTCATCCAATTAGGGTTTTTAACCAATCTTTTGCATCCAATAAGTACGTGTGTGTCATTGGTTGAACATTTAGGTCATTTTCGTCCTCCCTAGGCTTATTCTCTTCCAATTAGGGTTTTTAACCAATCTTGTGCATCCAATAAGTGATTTTGTGTCATTGGTTGAACATTTAGGTCATTTTCGTCCTCCCTAGGCTTATTCTCCTCCAATTAGGGTTTTTAACCAATCTTGTGCATCCAATAAGTGATTTTGTGTCATTGGTTGAACATTTAGGTCATTTTCGTCCTCCCAAAGCTTAATCTCGATATATTAGGGTTTTTAACCAATCTTGTGCATCCAATAAGTGATTTTGTGTCATTGGTTGAACATTTAGGTCATTTTCGTCCTCCCAAGGCTTATTCTCGTCCAATTAGGGTTTTTAACCAATCTTGTGCATCCAATAAGTGATTTTGTGTCATTGGTTGAACATTTAGGTCATTTTCGTCCTCCCAAGGCTTATTCTCGTCCAATTAGGGTTTTTAACCAATCTTGTGCATCCAATAAGTGATTTTGTGTCATTGGTTGAACATTTAGGTCATTTTCGTCCTCCCAAGGCTTATTCTCGCCCAAGTAGGGTTTTTAACCAATCTTGTGCATCCAATAAGTGATTTTGTGTCATTGGTTGAACATTTAGGTCATTTTCGTCCTCCCAAGGCTTATTCTCGTCCAATTAGGGTTTTTAACCAATCTTGTGCATCCAATAAGTGATTTTGTGTCATTGGTTGAACATTTAGGTCATTTTCGTCCTCCCTAGGCTTATTCTCGTCCAATTAGGGTTTCTAACCAATCTTGTGCATCCAATAAGTAATTTTGTGTCATTGGTTGAACATTTAGGTCATTTTCGTCCTCCCAAGGCTTATTCTCGTCCAATTAGGGTTTTTAACCAATCTTGTGCATCCAATAAGTGATTTTGTGTCATTGGTTGAACATTTAGGTCATTATCGTCCTCCCAAGGCTTATTCTCGTCCAATTAGGGTTTTTAACCAATCTTGTGTATCCAATAAGTGATTTTGTGTCATTGGTTGAACATTTAGGTCATTTTCGTCCTCCCAAGGCTTATTCTCGTCCAATTAGGGTTTTTAACCAATCATGTGCATCCAATAAGTACATTTTTGTCATTGGTTGAACATTTAGGTCATTTTCTTCCTCCCAAGGCTTAATCTCGTCCAATTAAGGATTTTAACCAATCTTTTGCATCCAATAAGTGATTTTGTGTCATTGGTTGAACATTTAGGTCATTTTCGTCCTCCCAAGGCTTATTCTCGTCCAATTAGGGTTTTTAACCAATCTTGTGCATCCAATAAGTGATTTTGTGTCATTGGTTGAACATTTAGGTCATTTTCGTCCTCCCAATGCTTTTTCTCGTCCAATTAGGGTTTTTAACCAATCTTGTGCATCCAATAAGTGATTTTGTGTCATTGGTTGAACATTTAGGTCATTTTCGTCCTCCCAAGGCTTATTCTCGTCCAATTAGGGTTTTTAACATATCTTGTGCATCCAATAAGTGATTTTGTGTCATTGGTTGAACATTTAGGTCATTTTCGTCCTCCCAAGGCTTATTCTCGTCCAATTAGGGTTTTTAACCAATCTTGTGCATCCAATAAGTGATTTTGTGTCATTGGTTGAACATTTAGGTCATTTTCGTCCTCCCAAGGCTTATTCTCGTCCAATTAGGGATTTTAACCAATCTTGTGCATCCAATAACTGATTTTGTTTCATTGATTGAACATTTAGGTCATTTTCGTCCTCCCAAGGCTTATTCTCGTCCAATTAGGGTTTTTAACCAATCTTGTGCATCCAATAAGTACATTTGTGTCATTGGTTGAACATTTAGGTCATTTTCGTCCTCCCTAGGCTAATTCTCGTCCAATTAGGGTTTTTAACCAATCTTGTGCATCCAATAAGTGATTTTGTGTCATTGGTTGAACATTTAGGTCATTTTGGTCCTCCCTAGGCTTATTCTCGTCGAATTAGGGTTTTTAACCAATCGTGAGCATCCAATAAGTACATTTGTGTCATTGGTTGAACATTTAGGTCATTTTCGTCCTCCCTAGGCTTATTTTTGTCCAATTAGGGTTTTTAACCAATCTTGTGCATCCAATAAGTGATTTTGTGCCATTGGTTGAACATTTAGGTCCTTTTTGTCCTGCCAAGGCTTATTCTCATCCAATTAGGGTTATTAACCAATCTTGTGCATCCAATAAGTGATTTTGTGTCATTGGTTGAACATTTAGGTCATTTTCGTCCTCCCAAGGCTTATTCTCGTCCAATTAGGGTTTTTAACCAATCTTGTGCATCCAATAAGTGATTTTGTGTCATTGGTTGAACATTTAGGTCATTTTCGTCCTCCCTAGGCTTATTCTAATCCAATTAGGGTTTTTAACCAATCTTTTGCATCCAATAAGTGATTTTGTGTCATTGGTTGAACATTTAGGTCATTTTCGTCCTCCTTAGGCTTATTCTCATCCAATTAGGGTTTTTAACCAATCTTGTGCATCCAATAACTGATTTTGTGTCATTGGTTGAATATTTACGTCATTTTCGTCCTCCCTAGGATTATTCTCATCCAATTAGGGTTTTTAACCAATCTTGTGCATCCAATAAGTACGTTTGTGTCATTGATTGAACATTTAGGTCATTTTCGTCCTCCCTAGGCTTATTCTCTTCCAATTAGGGTTTTTAACCAATCTTGTGCATCCAATAAGTGATTTTGTGTCATTGGTTGAACATTTAGGTCGTTTTCGTCCTCGATAGGCTTATTCTAATCCAATTAGGGTTTTTAACCAATCTTGTGCATCCAATAAGTGATTTTGTGTCATTGGTTGAATATTTAGGTCATTTTCGTCCTCCCTAGGCTTATTCTAATCCAATTAGGGTTTTTAACCAATCTTGTGCATCCAATAAGTACGTTTGTGTCATTGGTTGAACATTTAGGTCATTTATGTCCTCCCTAGGCTTATTCTCTTCCAATTAGGGTTTTTAACCAATCTTGTGCATCCAATAAGTGATTTTGTGTCATTGGTTAAACATTTACGTCATTTTCGTCCTCCCTAGGATTATTCTCATCCAATTAGGGTTTTTAACCAATCTTTTGCATCCAATAAGTACGTGTGTGTCATTGGTTGAACATTTAGGTCATTTTCGTCCTCCCTAGGCTTATTCTCTTCCAATTAGGGTTTTTAACCTATCTTGTGCATCCAATAAGTGATTTTGTGTCATTGGTTGAACATTTACGTCATTTTCGTCCTCCCTAGGATTATTCTCATCCAATTAGGGTTTTTAACCAATATTGTGCATCCAATAAGTGATTTTGTGTCATTGGTTGAACATTTAGGTCATTTTCGTCCTCCCTAGTCTTATTCTAATCCAATTAAGGTTTTTAACCAATCTTGTGCATCCAATAAGTGATTTTGTAATATTGGTTGAATATTTAGGTCATTTTCGTCCTCCCTAGGCTTATTCTAATCCAATTAGGGTTTTTAACCAATCTTGTGCATCCAATAAGTGATTTTGTGTCATTGGTTGAACATTTAGATTATTTTCGTCTTCCCTAGGCTTATTCTCATCCAATTAGGGTTTTTTAACCAATCTTGGGCATCCAATAAGTACGTTTGTGTCATTGGTTGAACATTTAGGTCATTTTCTTCCTCCCTAGGCTTATTCTAATCAAATTAGGGTTTTTAACCAATCTTGTGCATCCAATAAGTCATTTTGTGTCATTGGTTGAACATTTAGGTCATTTCCGTCCTCCCTAGGCTTATTCTCTTCCAATTAGGGTTTTTAACCAATCTTGTGCATCCAATAAGTGATTTTGTGTCATTGGTTGAACATTTAGGTAATTTTCGTCCTCCCTAGTCTTATTCTAATCCAATTAGGGTTTTTAACCAATCTTGTGCATCCAATAAGTGATTTTGTAATATTGGTTGAATATTTAGGTCATTTTCGTCCTCCCTAGGCTTATTCTAATCCAATTAGGGTTTTTAACCAATCATGTGCATCCAATAAGTGATTTTGTGTCATTGGATGAAAATTTAGGTCATTTTCGTCCTCCCTAGG
>JBBPBP010001496.1:0-11025 GCA_037974735.1 Cicer chorassanicum
ACTTATTGGATGCACAAGATTGGTTAAAAACCCTAATTGGACGAGAATAAGCCTTGGGAGGACGAAAATGACCTAAATATTCAACCAATGACACAAGTGTACTTATTGGATGCACAAGATTGGTTAAAAACCCTAATTGGACGAGAATATGCTTAGGGAGGACGAAAATGACCTAAATGTTCAACCAATGACACAAATGTACTTATTGGATGCACAAGATTGGTTAAAAACCCTAATTGAACGAGAATAAGCCTTGGGAGGACGAAAATGACCTAAATGTTCAACCAATGGCACAAAATCACTTATTGGATGCACAAGATTGTTAAAAAACCATAATTGGACCAGAATAAGCCTAGGGAGGACGAAAATGACCAAAATGTTCAACCAATGACACAAAATCACTTATTGGATGCACAAGATTGTTAAAAAACCCTAATTGGACGAGAATAAGCCTAGGGAGGAAGAAAATGACCTAAATATTCAACCAATGACACAAATGTACTTATTGGATGCACAAGATTGGTTAAAAACCCTAATTGGACAAGAATAAGCCTAGGGAGGAAGAAAATGACCTAAATATTCAACCAATGACACAAATGTACTTATTGGATGCACAAGATTGGTTAAAAACCCTAATTGGACGAGAATAAGCATAGGGAGGACGAAAATGACCTAAATGTTCAACCAATCACACAAAATCACTTATTGGATGCACAAGATTGGTTAAAAACCCTAATTGGACGAGAATAAGCCTTGGGAGGACGAAAATGACCTAAATATTCAACCAATGACACAAGTGTACTTATTGGATGCACAAGATTGGTTAAAAACCCTAATTGGACGAGAATATGCTTAGGGAGGACGAAAATGACCTAAATGTTCAACCAATGACACAAAATCACTTATTGGATGCAAAAGATTTGTTAAAAACCCTAATTGGACAAGAATAAGTCTAGGGAGGAAGAAAATGACCTAAATGTTCAATCAATGACACAAATGTACTTATTGGATGCACAAGATTGGTTAAAAACCCTAATTGGACGAGAATAAGCATAGGGAGGACGAAAATGACCTAAATGTTCAACCAATGACACAAAATCACTTATTGGATGCACAAGATTGTTAAAAAAACCATAATTGGACGAGAATAAGCCTAGGGAGGACGAAAATGACCAAAATGTTCAACCAATGACACAAAATCACTTATTGGATGCACAAGATTGGTTAAAAACCCTAATTGGACGAGAATAAGCCTAGGGAGGAAGAAAATGACCTAAATGTTCAACCAATGACAAAAATGTACTTATTGGATGCACAAGATTGGTTAAAAAACCTAATTGGACGAGAATAAGCATAGGGAGGACAAAAATGACCTAAATGTTCAACCAATGACACAAAATCACTTATTGGATGCACAAGATTGGTTAAAAACCAAAATTGGACGAGAATAAGCCTAGGGAGGACGAAAATGACCTAAATGTTCAACCAATGACACAAAATCACTTATTGGATGCACAAGATTGGTTAAAAACCCTAATTGGACGAGAATAAGCCTTGGGAGGACGAAAATGACCTAAATGTTCAACCAATGACACAAATGTACTAATTGGATGCTTAAGATTGGTTAAAAACCCTAATTGGACGAGAATAAGCCTAGGGAGGACGAAAATGACCTAAATGTTCAACCAATGACACAAATGTACTTATTAATTGCACAAGATTGGTTAAAACCCCTAATTGGACGAGAAAAAGCATAGGGAGGACGAAAATGACCTAAATATTCAACCAACGACACAAATGTACTTATTGGATGCACAAGATTGGTTAAAAACCCAAATTGGACGAGAATAAGCCTAGGGAGGACGAAAATGACCTAAATGTTCAACCAATGACACAAAATCACTTATTGGATGCACAAGATTGGTTAAAAACCCTAATTGGACGAGAATAAGCCTACGGAGGACGAAAATGACCTAAATGTTCAACCAATGACACAAAATCACTTATTGGATGCGCAAGATTGGTTTAAAAACCCTAATTGGACGAGAATAAGCCTAGGGAGGACGAAAATGACCTAAATGTTCAAACAATGGCACAAAATCACTTATTGGATGCACAAGATTGTTTAAAAACCCTAATTGGACGAGAATAAGCCTAGGGAGGACGAAAATGACCTAAATGTTCAACCAATGACACAAAATCACTTATTGGATGCACAAGATTGGTTAAAAACCCTAATTGGACGAGAATAAGCCTTGGGAGGACGAAAATGACCTAAATGTTCAACCAATGACACAAAATCACTTATTGGATGCACAAGATTAGATAAAAACCCTAATTGGACGAGAATAAGTCTTGGGAGGACGAAAATGACCTAAATGTTCAACCAATGACACAAAATCACTTATTGGATGCACAAGATTGGTTAAAAACCCTAATTGGACGAGAATAAGCTTTTGGAGGACATAAATGACCTAAATGTTCAACAAATGACACAAATGTACTTATTGGATGCACAAGATTGGTTAAAAACCGTAATTGGACGAGAATAAGCCTTGGGAGGACGAAAAATGACCTAAATGTTCAACCAATGGCACAAAATCACTTATTGGATGCACAAGATTGTTAAAAAACCCTAATTGGACGAGAATAAGCCTAGAGAGCACGAAAATGAATTAAATGTTCAACCAATGACACAAAATCACTTATTGGATGCACAAGATTGGTTAAAAACCCTATTTGGACGAGAATAAGCCTTGGGAGGACGAAAATGACCTAAATGTTCAACCAATGAGACAAATGTACTTATTGGATGCACAAGATTGGTTAAAAACCCTAATTGGACGAGAATAAGCCTAGGGAGGACGAAAATGACCTAAATGTTCAACCAATGACACAAAATCACTTATTGGATGCACAAGATTGGTTAAAAACCCAAATTGGACAAGAATAAGCCTTGGGAGGACGAAAATGACCTAAATGTTCAACCAATGACACAAATGTACTTATTGGATGCACAAGATTGGTTAAAAACCAAAATTGGACGAGAATAAGCCTAGGGAGGACGAAAATGACCTAAATGTTCAACCAATGACACAAAATCACTTATTGGATGCACAAGATTGGTTAAAAACCCTAATTGGACGAGAATAAGCCTTGGGAGGACGAAAATGACCTAAATGTTCAACCAATGACACAAATGTACTTATTTGATGCACAAGATTGGTTAAAAACCCTAATTTGACAAGAATAAGCCAAGGGAGGACGAAAATGACCTAAATGTTCAACCAATGACACAAAATCACTTATTGGATGCACAAGATTGGTTAAAAACCCTAATTGGACGAGAATAAGCCTTGGGATGACGAAAATGACCTAAATGTTCAACCAATGGCACAAAATCTCTTATTGTATGCACAAGTATGGTTAAAAACCCTAATTGGACGAGAATAAGCCTTGGGAGGACGAAAATGACCTAAATGTTCAACCAATGACACAAAATCACTTATTGGATGCACAAGATTGGTTAAAAACCCTAATTGGACGAGAATAAGCCTAGGGAGGACGAACATGACCTAAATGTTCAACCAATGACACAAAATCACTTTTTGGATGCACTAGATTGGTTAAAAACCCTAATTGGACGAGAATAAGCCTTGGGAGGACGAAAATGACCTAAATGTTCAACCAATGACACAAATGTACTAATTGGATGCACAAGATTGGGTAAAACCGCTAATTGGACGATAATAAGCCTAGGGAGGACGAAAATGACCTAAATGTTCAACCAATGACACAAATGTACTTATTGGATGCACAAGATTGGTTAAAATCCCTAATAGGACGAGAATAAGCCTTGGGAGGACGAAAATGACCTAAATGTTCAACCAATGACACAAAATCACTTATTGGATGCACAAGATTGGTTGAAAACCCTAATTGGACGAGAATAAGCATTGGGAGGACGAAAATGACCTAAATGTTCAACCAATGACACAAATGTACTTATTGGATGCACCAGATTGGTTAAAAACCCTAATTGGACGAGAATAAGCCTTAGGAGGACGTAAATGACCTAAATGTTCGACCAATGACAGAAAATCACTTATTGGATGCACTAGATTGGTTAAAAACCCTAATTGGACGAGAATAAGCCTAGGGGGGACGAAAATGACCTAAATGTTCAACCAATGACACAAATGTACTTATTGGATGCACAAGATTGGTTAAAACCCCTAATTGGACGAGAATAAGCCTTGGGAGGACGAAAATGACCTAAATGTTCAACCAATGACACAAAATCTCTTATTGGATGCACAAGATTGGTTAAAACCCCTAATTGGACGAGAATAAACCTTGGGAGGACGAAAATGACCTAAATGTTCAACCAATGACACAAAATCACTTATTGGATGCACAAGATTGGTTAAAAACCCTAATTGGACGAGAAAAAGCATTGGGAGGACGAAAATGACCTAAATGTTCAACCAATGACACAAATGTATTTATTGGATGCACAAGATTGGTTAAAAACCCTAATTGGACGAGAATAAGCCTAGGAAGGACGAAAATGACCTAAATGTTCAACCAATGACACAAATGTACTTATTGGATGCACAAGATTGGTTAAAAACCCTAATTGGACGAGAATAAGCCTTGGGAGGACGAAAATGACCTAAATGTTCAACCAATGACACAAAATCAATTATTGGATGCACAAGATTGGTAAAAAACCCTAATTGGACGAGAATAAGCCTTGGGAGGACGAAAATGACCTAAATGTTCAACCAATGACACAAAATCACTTATTGGATGCACAAGATTGGTTAAAAACCCTAATTGGACGAGAATAAGCCTTGGGAGGACGAAAATGACCTAAATGTTCAACCAATGACACAAAATCACTTATTGGATGCACAAGATTCGTTAAAAACCCTAATTGGACGAGAATAAGCCTTGGGAGGACGAAAATGACCTAAATGTTCAACCAATAACACAAAATCACTTATTGGATGCACAAGATTGGTTAAAAACCCTAATTGGACGAGAATAAGCCTTCGGAGGACGAAAATGACCTAAATGTTCAACCAATGACACAAATGTACATATTGGATGCACAAGATTGGTTAAAAACCCTAATTGGACGAGAATAAGCCTTGGGAGGACGAAAATGACCTAAATGTTCAACCAATGAAACAAAATCACTTATTGGATGCACAAGATTGGTTAAAAACCCTAATTGGACGAGAATAAGCCTTGGGAGGACGAAAATGACCTAAATGTTCAACCAATTAAACAAAATCACTTATTGGATGCACAAGATTGGTTAAAAACCCTAATTGGACGAGAATAAGCCTTGGGAGGACGAAAATGACCTAAATGTTCAACCAATGACACAAAGCCTTGGGAGGACGAAAATGACCTAAATGTTCAACCAATGACACAAAATCACTTATTGGATGCACAAGATTGGTTAAAAACCCTAATTGGACGAGAATAAGCCTTGGGAGGACGAAAATGACCTAAATGTTCAACCAATGACACAAAATCACTTATTGGATGCACAAGATTGGTTAGAAACCCTAATTCGACGAGAATAATCCTTAGGAGGACGAAAATGACCTAAATGTTCAACCAATGACACAAAATCACTTATTGGATGCACAAGATTGGTTAAAAACCCTAATTGGACGAGAATAAGCCTTGGGAGGACGAAAATGACCTAAATGTTCAACCAATGACACAAAATCACTTATTGGATGCACAAGATTGGTTACAAACCCTAATTGGCCGAGAATACGCCTTAGGAGGACGAATATGACCTAAATGTTCAACCAATGACACAAATCACTTATTGGATGCCCAAGATTGGTTAAAAACCCTAATTGGACGAGAATAAGCCTTGGGAGGAAGAAAATGACCTAAATGTTCAACCAATGACACTAAATCACTTATTGGATGCACAAGATTTGTTAAAAACCCTCATTGGACGAGAATAAGCCTTGGGAGGACGAAAATGACCTAAATGTTCAACCAATGACACAAAATCACTTATTGGATGCACAAGATTGGTTAAAAACCCTAATTGGACGAGAATAAGCCTTGGGAGGACGAAAATGACCTAAATGTTCAACCAATGACACAAATAAACTTATTGGATGCACAAGATTGGTTAAAAACCCTAATTGGACGAGAATAAGCCTAAGGAGTACAAAAATGACCTAAATGTTCAACCAATCACACAAAATCACTTATTGGATGCACAAGATTGGTTAAAAACCCTAATTGGACGAGAATAAGCCTTGGGAGGACGAAAATGACCTAAATATTCAACCAATGACACAAGTGTACTTATTGGATGCACAAGATTGGTTAAAAACCCTAATTGGACGAGAATATGCTTAGGGAGGACGAAAATGACCTAAATGTTCAACCAATGACACAAAATCACTTATTGGATGCACAAGATTGGTTAAAAACCCTAATTGGACGAGAATAAGCCTTGGGAGGACGAAAATGACCTAAATGTTCAACCAATGACACAAAAGTACTTATTGGATGCACAAGATAGGTTAAAAACCCTAATTGGACGAGAATAAGCCTTGGGAGGACGAAAATTACCTAAATGTTCAACCAATGAAACAAAATCACTTAGTGGATGCACAAGATTGGTTAAAAACCCTAATTGGACGAGAATAAGCATAAGGAGAACGAAAATGACCTAAATGTTCAATCAATGACATAAAATCACTTATTGGATGCACAAGATTGATAAAAACCCTAATTGGACGAGAATAAGCCTAGGGAGGACGAAAATGACCTAAATGTTCAATCAATGACCCAAAATCACTTATTGGATGCACAAGATTGGTTAAAAACCCTAATTGGACGAGAATAAGCCTTGGGAGGACGAAAATGACCTAAATGTTCAACCAATGACACAAATGTACTTATTGGATGCACAAGATTTGTTAAAAACCCTAATTGGGCTAGAATAAGCCTTGGGAGGACGAAAATGACCTAAAGGTTCAACCAATAACACAAAATCACTTATTTGATGCACAAGATTGGTTAAAAACCCTAATTGGACGAGAATAAGCCTTGGGAGGACGAAAATGACCTAAATGTTCAACCACTAACACAAATGTACTTATTGGATGCACAAGATTGGTTAAAAACCCTAATTGATCGAGATTAAGCTTTGGGAGGACGAAAATGACCTAAATGTTCAACCAATGACACAAAATCACTTATTGGATGCACAAGATTGGTTAAAAACCCTAATTGGACGAGAATAAGCCTTGGGAGGACGAAAATGACCTAAATGTTCAACCAATGACACAAAATCACTTATTGGATGCACAAGATTGGTTAAAACCCCTAATTGGACGAGAATAAGCCTTGGGAGGATGAAAATGACCTTAATGTTCAACCGATGACACAAATGTACTTATTGGATGCACAAGATTGGTTAAAAACCGTAATTGGACGAGAATAAGCCTTGGGAGGACGAAAATGACCTAATGTTCAAACAATGACACAAAATCACTTATTGGATGCACAAGATTGGTTAAAAACCCTAATTGGACGAGAATATGCATTGGGAAGACAAAAATGACCTAAATGTTCAACCAATGACACAAAATCACTTATTGGATGCACAAGATTGGTTAAAAACCCTAATTGGACGAGAATAAGCCTTGGGAGGACGAAAATGACCTAAATGTTCAACCAATGACACAAAATCACTTATTTGATGCCCAAGATTGGTTAAAAACCCTAATTGGACGAGAATAAGCCTTAGGAGGACGAAAATGACCTAAATGTTCAACCAATGACACAAAATCACTTATTGGATGCACAAGATTGGTTAAAAACCCTAATTGGACGAGAATAAGCCTTGGGAGGACGAAAATGACCTAAATGTTCAACCAATGACACAAATGTACTTATTGGATGCACAAGATTGGTTAAAAACCCTAATTGGACGAGAATAAGCCTTGGGAGGACGAAAATGACCTAAATGTTCAACCTATGACACAAATTTACTTATTGGATGCAAAAGATTGGTTAAAAACCCTAATTGGACGAGAATAAGCCTAGGGAGGATGAAAATGACCTAAATGTTCAACCAATGACACAAAATCACTTATTGGATGCACAAGATTGGTTAAAAACCCTAATTGGACGAGAATAAGCCTTGGGAGGACGAAAATGACCTAAATGTTCAACCAATGACACAAATGTACTTATTGGATGCACAAGATTGGTTAAAAACCCTAATTGAAAGAGAATAAGCGTTGGGAGGTTGAAAATGACCTAAATGTTCAACCAATGACACAAATGTACTTATTGGATGCACAAGATTGGTTAAAAACCCTAATTGGACGAGAATAAGCCTTGGGAGGACAAAAATGACCTAAATGTTCAACCAATGACACAAAATCACTTATTGGATGCACAAGATTGGTTAAAAACCCTAATTGGACGAGAATAAGCCTTGGGAAGACGAAAATGACCTAAATGTTCAACCAATGACACAAATAAACTTATTGGATGCACAAGATTGGTTAAAAACCAAAATTGGACGAGAATAAGCCTAGGGAGGACGAAAATGACCTAAATGTTCAACCAATGACACAAAATCACTTATTGGATGCACAAGATTGGTTAAAAACCCTAATTGGACGAGAATAAGCCTTGGGAGGACGAAAATGACCTAAATGTTCAACCAATGACACAAGTGTACTCATTGGATGCACAAGATTGGTTAAAAACCCTAATTGGACGAGAATAAGCCTAGGGAGGACGAAAATGACCTAAATGTTCAACCAATGACACAAAATCACTTATTGGATGCACAAGATTGGTTAAAAACCCTAATTGGACGAGAATAAGCCTAGAGAGGACGAAAATGACCTAATTGTACAACAAATGACACAAAATCACTTATTGGATGCACAAGATTGGTTCAAAACCCTAATTGGACGAGAATATGCCTTGGGAGGACGAAAATGACCTAAATGTTCAAACAATGACACAAAATCACTTATTGGATGCACAAGATTGGTTAAAAACCCTAATTGGACGAGAATAAGCCTAGGGAGGACGAAAATGACCTAAATGTTCAACCAATGGCACAAAATCACTTATTGGATGCACAAGATTGTTAAAAAACCATAATTGGACGAGAATAAGCCTAGGGAGGACGAAAATGACCAAAATGTTCAACCAATGACACAAAATCACTTATTGGATGCACAAGATTGGTTAAAAACCCTAATTGAACGAGAATAAGCCTAGGGAGGAAGAAATTGACCTAAATGTTCAACCAATGACACAAATGTACTTATTGGATGCACAAGATTGGTTAAAAACCCTAATTGGACGAGAATAAGCACAGGGAGGACGAAAATGACCTAAATGTTCAACCAATGACACAAAATCACTTATTGGATGCACAAGATTGGTTAAAAACCAAAATTGGACGAGAATAAGCCTAGGGAGGACGAAAATGACCTAAATGTTCAACCAATGACACAAAATCACTTATATGATGCACAAGATTGGTTAAAAACCCTAATTGGAGGAGAATAAAACTTGGGAGGACGAAAATGACCTAAATGTTCAACCAATGGCACAAAATCACTTATTGGATGCACAAGATTGTTAAAAAACCATAATTGGACGAGAATAAGCCTAGGGAGGACGAAAATGACCTAAATGTTCAACCAATGACACAAAATCACTTATTGGATGCACAAGATTGGTTAAAAACCAAAATTGGACGAGAATAAGCCTAGGGAGGACAAAAATGACCTAAATGTTCAACCAATGACACAAAATCACTTATTGGATGCACAAGATTGGTTAAAAACCCTAATTGAACGAGAATAAGCCTAGGGAGGAAGAAATTGACCTAAATGTTCAACCAATGACGCAAATGTACTTATTGGATGCACAAGATTGGTTAAAAACCCTAATTGGACGAGAATAAGCACAGGGAGGACGAAAATGACCTAAATGTTTAACCAATGACACAAAATCACTTATTGGATGCACAAGATTGGTTAAAAACCAAAATTGGACGAGAATAAGCCTAGGGAGGACGAAAATGACCTAAATGTTCAACCAATGATCCAAAATCACTTATTGGATGCACAAGATTGGTTAAAAACCCTAATTGGACGAGAATAAGCCTTGGGAGTACGAAAATGACCTAAATGTTCAACCAATGGCACAGAATCACTTATTGGATGCACAAGATTGGTTAAAAACCCTAATTGGATGAGAATAAGCATAGGGAGTACGAAAATGACCTAAATGTTCAACCAATGACACATAATCACTTATTGGATGCACAAGATTGGTTAAAAACCCTAATTGGACGAGAATAAGCCTTGGGAGGACGAAAATGACCTAAATGTTCAACCAATGACACAAGTGTACTTATTGGATGCACAAGATTGGTGAAAAACCCTAATTGGATGAGAATCAGCTTAGGGAGGACGAAAATGACCTAAATGTTCAACCAATGACACAAAATCACTTATTGGATGCACAAGATTGGTTAAAAACCCTAATTGGACGAGAATAAGCCTTGGGAGGACGAAAATGACATAAATGTTCAACCAATGACACAAATAAACTTATTGGATGCACAAGATTGGTTAAAAACCCTAAATGGACGAGAATAAGCCATGGGAGGACGAAAATGACCTAAATGTTGAACCGATGGCACAAAATCACTTATTGGATGCACAAGATTGTTAAAAAACCCTAATTGGACGAGAATAAGCCTAGGGAGGACGAAAATGACCAAAATGTTCAACCAATGACACAAAATCACTTATTGGATGCACAAGATTGGTTAAAAACCAAAATTGGACGAGAATAAGCCTAGGGAGGACGAAAATGACCTAAATGTTCAACCAATGACACAAAATCACTTATATGATGCACAAGATTGGTTAAAAACCCTAATTGGAGGAGAATAAAACTTGGGAGGACGAAAATGACCTAAAT
>JBBPBP010001497.1:0-11022 GCA_037974735.1 Cicer chorassanicum
ATCACTTATTGGATGCACAAGATTGGTTAAAAACCCTAATTGGACAAGAATAAGCCTTGGGATGACGAAAATGACCTAAATGTTCAACCAATGACACAAAATAACTTATTGGATGCACAAGATTGGTTAAAAACCCTAATTGGACGAGAATAAGCCTTGGGAGGACGAAAATGACCTAAGTGTTCAACCAATGACACAAATGTACTTATTGGATGCAGAAGATTGGTTAAAAACCCTAATTGGACGAGAATAAGCCTTGGGAGGACGAAAATGACATATCTGTTCAACCAATGACACAAATGTAATTATTGGATGCACAAGATTGGTTAAAAACCCTAAATGGACGAGAATAAGCCTTCGGAGGACGAAAATGACCTAAATGTTCAACCAATGACACAACATCACTTATTGGATGCACAAGATTGGTTAAAAACCCTAATTGGACAAGAATAAGCCTTGGGATGACGAAAATGACCTAAATATTCAACCAATGACACAAAATCACTTATTGGATGCCCAACATTGGTTAAAAACCCTAAATAGACGAGAATAAGCCTAGGGATGACGAAAATGACCTAAATGTTCAACCCATGACTCAAAATCACTTATTGGATGCACAAGATTAGTTAAAAACCCTAATTGGACAAGAATTAGCCTTGGGAGGACGAAAATGACATAAATTTTCAACCAATGACACAAATGTACTTATTGGATGCAGAAGATTGGTTAAAAACCCTAATTGGACGAGAATAAGCCTTGGGAGGACGAAAATGACCTAAATGTTCAACCAATGAAACAAAATCACTTATTGGATGCACAAGATTGGTTAAAAACCCTAATTGGACGAGAATAAGCCTTGGGAGGATGAAAATGACATAAATGTTCAACCAATGACACCAAATCACTTATTGGATGCACAAGATTAGTTAAAAACCCTAATTGGACAACAATAAGCCTTGGGATGACGAAAATGACCTAAATGTTCAACCAATGACACAAAATAACTTATTGGATGCACAAGATTGGTTAAAAAACCCTAATTGGACGAGAATAAGCCTTGGGAGGACGAAAATGACCTAAATGTTCAACAATTGACACAAATGTACTTATTGGATGCATAAGATTGGTTAAAAACCCTAATTGGACGAGAATAAGCCTTTGGAGGACGAAAATGACATAAATGTTCAACCAATGACACAAATGTACTTATTGGATGCACAACATTGGTTAAAAACCCTAATTGGACGAGAATAAGCCTAGGAAGGACGAAAATGACCTAAATGTTCAACCAATGGCACAAAATCACTTATTTGATGCACAAGATTGGTTAAAAACCCTAAATGGACGAGAATAAGCCTAGGGAGGACGAAAATGACCTAAATGTTCAACCCATGACACAAAATCACTTATTTGATGCACAAGATTAGTTAAAAACCCTAATTGGACAAGAATAAGCATTGGGAGGACGAAAATGACATAAATTTTCAACCAATGACACAAATGTACTTATTGGATGCAGAAGATTGGTTAAAAACCCTAATTGGACGTGAATAAGCCTTGGGAGGACGAAAATGACCTAAATGTTCAACCAATGACACAAAATTACTTATTGGATGCACAAGATTGGTTAAAAACCCTAATTGGACGAGAATAAGCCTTGGGAGGACGAAAATGACATAAATGTTCAACAATTGACACAAATGTACTTATTGGATGCATAAGATTTATTAAAAACCCTAATTGGACGAGAATAAGCCTAGGGAGGACGAAAATGACCTATATGTTCAACCAATGACACAAATGTACATATTCGATGCACAACAATGGTTAAAAACCCTAATTGGACGAGAATAAGCCTAGGGAGGACGAAAATGACCTAAATGTTCAACCCATGACACAAAATCACTTATTGGATGCACAAGATTGGTTAAAAACCATAATTGGACGAGAATAAGCATTGGGAGGACGAAAATGACCTAAATGTTCAACCAATGACACAAAATAACTTATTGGATGCACAAGATTGGTTAAAAACCCTAAATGGACGAGAATAAGCCTTCGGGGGACGAAAATGACCTAAATGTTCAACCAATGACACAACATCACTTATTGGATGCACAAGATTGGTTAAAAACCCTAATTGGACAAAAATAAGCCTTGGGATGACGAAAATGACCTAAATGTTCAACCAATGACACAAAATCACTTATTAGATGCCCAACATTGGTTAAAAACCCTAAATGGACGAGAATAAGCCTAGAGAGGACGAAAATGACCTAAA
This sequence comes from Cicer chorassanicum, assembly GCA_037974735.1. Taxonomy (NCBI): domain Eukaryota; kingdom Viridiplantae; phylum Streptophyta; class Magnoliopsida; order Fabales; family Fabaceae; genus Cicer; species Cicer chorassanicum. The sequence continues at coordinate 2,282 of JBBPBP010001497.1, forward strand.
TGTTCAATCCATGACACAAAATCACTTATTGGATGCACAAGATTGGTTAAAAACCCTAATTGGACAAGAATTAGCCTTGGGAGGACGAAAATGACATAAATTTTCAACCAATGACACAAATGTACTTATTGGATGCAGAAGATTGGTTAAAAACCCTAATTAGACGAGAATAAGCCTTGGGAGGACGAAAATGACCTAAATATTCAACCAATGACACAAAATCACTTATTGGATGCACAAGATTGGTTAAAAACCCTAATTGGACGAGAATAAGCCTTGGGAGGACGAAAATGACATAAATGTTCAACCAATGATACAAAATAACTTATTGGATGCACAAGATTGGTTAAAAACCCTAATTGGACAACAATAAGCCTTTGGATGACGAAAATGACCTAAATGTTGCACAAGATTGTTTAAAAACCCTAATTGGATGAGAATAAGCCTAGGGAGGACGAAAATGACCTAAATGTTCAACCAATGACACAAAATCACTTATTGCATGCACAAGATTGGTTAAAAACCCTAATTCGACGAGCATAAGCCTTGGGAGGACGAAAATGACCTAAATGTTCAACCAATGACACAAATGTACTTATTGGATGCAGAAGATTGGTTAAAAACCCTAATTGGACGAGAATAAGCCTTGGGAGAACGAAAATGACCTAAATTTTCAACCAATGGCACAAAATCACTTATTGGATGCACAAGATTGGTTAAAAACCCTAATTGGACGAGAATAAGCCTTGGGAGGACGAAAATGACCTAAATGTTCAACAATTGACACAAATGTACTTATTGGATGCCCAACATTGGTTAAAAACCCTAAATGGACGAGAATAAGCCTAGGGAGGACGAAAATGACCTAAATGTTCAACCCATGACACAAAATCATTTATTGGATGCACAAGATTGGTTAAAAACCCTAATTGGACAAGAATAAGCCTTGGGAGGACGAAAATGACATAAATTTTCAACCAATGACACAAATGTACTTATTGGATGCAGAAGATTGGTTAAAAACCCTAATTGGACGAGAATAAGCCTTGGGAGGACGAAAATGACCTAAATGTTCAACCAATGACACAAAATCACTTATTGGATGCACAAGATTGGTTAAAAACCCTAATTGGACGAGAATAAGCCTTGGGAGGACGAAAATGACCTAAATGTTCAACCAATGACACAAAATCACTTATTGGATGCACAAGATTTGTAAAAAACCCTAATTGGACGAGAATAAGCCTTTGGAGGACGAAAATGACCTAAATGTTCAACCAATGGCACAAAATCACTTATTGGTTGCACAAGATTGGTTAAAAACCCTAATTTGACGAGAATAAGCCTTGGGAGGACTAAAATGACCTAAATGTTCAACCAATGACACAAATGTACTTATTGGATGCACAAGATTGGTTAAAAACCCTAATTGGACGAGAATAAGCCTTGGGAGGACGAAAATGACCTAAATGTTCAACCAATGGCACAAAATCACTTATTGTATGCACAAGATTGGTTAAAAACCCTAATTGGACGAGAATAAGCCTTGGGAGGACGAAAATGACCTAAATGTTCAACCAATGACACAAATGTACTTATTGGATGCACAAGATTGGTTAAAAACCCTAATTGGACGAGAATAAGCCTTGGGAGGACGAAAATGACCTAAATGATTAACCAATGACACAAAATCACTTATTGGATGCACAAGATTGGTTAAAAACCCTAATTGGACGAGAATAAGCCTAGGGAGGACGAAAATGACCTAAATGTTCAACCAATGACACAAATGTACTTATTGGATGCACAAGATTGGTTAAAAACCTTAATCGGACGAGAATAAGCCTAGGGAGGACGAAAATGACCTAAATATTCAACCAATGACACAAAGGTACTTATTGGATGCACAAGATTGGTTAAAAACCCTAATTGAACGAGAATAAGCCTAGGGAGGACGAAAATGACCTAAATGTTCAACCAATGACACAAATGTACTTATTGGATGCACAAGATTGGTTAAAAACCCTAATTGGACGACAATAAGCCATGGGAGGACGAAAATTACCTAAATGTTCAACCAATGACACAAAATCACTTATTGGATGCACAAGATTGGTTAAAAACCCTAATTGGACGAGAATAAGCCTAGGGAGGACGAAAATGACCTAAATGTTCAACCAATGACACAAATGTACTTATTGGATGCACAAGATTGGTTAAAAACCCTAATTGGAAGAGAATAAGCCTAGGGAGGACAAAAATGACCTAAATGTTCAACCAATGACACAAAATCACTTATTGGATGCACAAGATTGGTTAAAAACCCTAATTGGACGAGAATAAGCCTAGGGAGGACGAAAATGACATAAATGTTCAACCAATGACACAAAAGTACTTATTGGATGCACAAGATTGGTTAAAAACCCTAATTGGACGAGAATAAGCCTAGGGAGGACGAAAATGACCTAAATGTTCAACCAATGACACAAAATCACTTATTGGATGCACAAGATTAGTTAAAAACCCTAATTGTACGAGAATAAGCCTTGGGAGGACGAAAATGACCCAAATGTTCAACCAATGACACAAATATACTTATTGGATGCACAAGATTGGTTAAAAACCCTAATTGGACGAGAATAAGCCTTGGGAGGACGAAAATGACCTAAATGTTCAACCAATGACACAAAATCACTTATTGGATGCACAAGATTGGTTAAAAACCCTAATTGGATTTGAATAAGCTTAGGGAGGACGAAAATGACCTATATGTTCAACCAATGACACAACATCACTTATTGGACACACAAGATTGGTTCAAAACCCTAATTGGATTAGAATAAGCCTAGGGAGGACGAAATTGACCTAAATGTTCAACCAATGACACAAAATGACAGAAAATCACATATTTGATGCACAAGATTGGTTAAAAACCCTAATTGGACGGGAATAGGCCTTGGGAGGACGAAAATGACCTAAATGTTCAACCAATGACACAAATGTACTTATTGGATGCACAAGATTGGTTAAAAACCGTAATTGGACGAGAATAAGCCTAAGGAGGACGAAAATGACGTAAATGTTCAAACAAATAGACAAAATCAGTTATTGGATGCACAAGATTGGTTTAAAACCCTAATTGGACGAGAATAAGCCTTGGGAGGACGAAAATGACCTAAATGTTCAACCAATGACACAAAATCACTTATTGGATGCACAAGATTGGTTAAAAACCCTAATTGGACGAGAATAAGCCTAGGGAGGACGAAAATGACCTAAATGTTCAACCAATGACACAAATGTACTTATTGGATGCACAAGATTGGTTAAAAACCCTAATTGGATGAGAATAAGCCTAGTGAGGACGAAAATGACCTAAATGTTCAACCAATGACACAAAATCACTTATTGGATGCACAAGATTGGTTAAAACCCCTAATTGGAAGAGAATAAGCCTTGGGAGGACGAAAATGACCTAAATGTTCAACCAATGACATCAATGTACTTATTGGATGCACAAGATTGGTTATAAACCCTAATTGGACGAGAATAAGCCTAGGGAGGACGAAAATGACCTAAATGTTCAACCAATGACACAAATGTACTAGTTGGATGCACAAGATTGGTTAAAAACCCTAATTGGACGAGAATAAGCCTTGGGAGGACGAAAATGACCTAAATGTTCAACCAATGACACAAAATCACTTATTGGATGCACAAGATTGGTTAAAAACCCTAATTGGATGAGATTAAGCCCTGGGAGGACGAAAATGACCTAAATGTTCAACCAATGACACAAAATCACTTATTGGATGCACAAGATTGGTTAAAAACCCTAATTGGACGAGAATAAGCCTAGGGAGGACGAAAATGACCTAAATGTTCAACCAATGACACAAATGTACTTATTGGATGCACAAGATTGGTTAAAAACCCTAATTGGACGAGAATAAGCCTTGGGATGAAGAAAATGACCTAAATGTTCAACCAATGACACAAAATCACTTATTGGATGCACAAGATTGGTTAAATATCCTAATTGGACAAGAATAAGCCTAGGGAGGACGAAAATGACCTAAATGTTCAACCAATGACACAAATGCACTTATTGGATGCACAAGATTGGTTAAAAACCCTAATTGGACGAGAATAAGCCTTGGGAGGACGAAAATGACCTAAATGTTCAACCAATGACACAAAATCACTTATTGGATGCACAAGATTGGTCAAAAACCCTAATTGGACGAGAATAAGCCTTGGGAGGACGATTATGACCTAAATGTTCAACCAATGACACAAAATCACTTATTGGATGCACAAGATTGGTTAAAAACCCTAATTGGACGAGAATAAGCCTAGGGAGGACGAAAATGACCTAAATGTTCAACCAATGACACAAATGTACTTATTGGATGCACAACATTGGTTAAAAACCCTAATTGGAGGAGAATAAGCCTAGGGAGGACGAAAATGACCTAAATGTTCAACCCATGACACAAAATCACTTATTGGATGCACAAGATTGGTTAAAAACCCTAATTGGACGAGAATAAGCCTTGGGAGGACGAAAATGACCTAAATGTTCAACCAATGACACAAAATCACTTATTGGATGCACAAGATTGGTTAAAAACCCTAAATGGAAGAGAATAAGCCTAGGGAGGAGGAAAATGACCTAAATATTCAACAAACGACACAAAATCACTTATTGGATGCACAAGATTGGTTAAAAACCCTAATTGGACGAGAATAAGCCTAGGGAGGACGAAAATGACCTAAATGTTCAACCAATGACACAAAATCACTTATTAGATGCACAAGATTGTTTAAAAACCCTAATTGGACGAGAATAAGCCTAGGGAGGACAAAAATGACATAAATGTTCAACCAATGACACAAAATCACTTATTGGATGCACAAGATTGGTTAAAAACCCTAATTGGACGAGAATAAGCCTAGGGAGGACGAAAATGACCTAAATGTTCAACCAATGACACAAATGTACTTATTGGATGCACAAGATTGGTTAAAAACCCTAATTGGACAAGAATAATCCTAGGGAGGACGAAAATGACCTAAATGTTCAACTAATGACACAAAATCACTTATTGGATGCAGAAGATAGGTTAAAAACCCTAAATGGACGAGAATAAGCCTTGGGAGGACGAAAATGACCTAAATGATCAACCAATGACACAAAATCAGTTATTGGATGCACAAGATTGGTTAAAAACCCTAATTGGACGAGAATAAGCCTTGGGAGGACGAAAATGACCTATATGTTCAACCAATGACACAAAATCACTTATTGGATGCACAAGATTGGTTAAAAACCCTAATTGGACGAGAATAAGCCTAGGGAGGACGAAAATGACCTAAATGTTCAACCAATGACACAAATGTACTTATTGGATGCACAAGATTGGTTTAAAACCCTGATTGGACGAGAATAAGCCTAGGGAGGACGAAAATGACCTAAATGTTCAACCAATGACACATTCTCACTTATTGGATGCACAAGATTGGTTAAAAACCCTAAATGGACGAGAATAAGCCTTGGGAGGACGAAAATGACCAAAATGATCAACCAGTGACACAAAATCACTTATTGGATGCACAAGATTGGTTAAAAACCCTAATTGTACGAGAATAAGCCTTGGGAGGACGAAAATGACGTAAATGTTCAACCAATGACACAAAATCACTTATTGGATTCACAAGATTGGTTAAAAACCCTAATTGGACGAGAATAAGCCTAGGGAGGACGAAAATTACCAAAATGTTCAACCAATGACACAAAATCACTTATTGGATGCACAAGATTGGTTAAAAACCCTAATTGGACGAGAATAAGCCTAGGGAGGACGAAAATGACCTAAATGTTCAACCAATGACACAAAATCACTTATTGGATGCACAAGATTGGTTTAAAACCCTAATTAGACGAGAATAAGCCTTTGGAGGACATAAATGACCTAAATGTTCAACCAATGACAGAAATGTACTTATTGGATGCACAAGATTGGTTAAAAACCCTAATTGGACGAGAATAAGCCTTGGGAGGACGAAAATGACCTAAATGTTCAACCAACGGCACAAAATCACTTATTGGATGCACAAGATTGGTTAAAAACCCTAATTGGACGAGAATAAGCCTTGTGAGGACGAAAATGACCTAAATGTTCAACCAATGACACAAAATCACTTATCGGATGCACAAGATTGGTTAAAAACCCTAATTAGACGAGAATAAACCTTTGGAGGACATAAATGACCTAAATGTTCAACCAATGACAGAAATGTACTTATTGGATGCACAAGATTGGTTAAAAACCCTAATTGGACGAGAATAAGCCTAGGGAGGACGAAAATGACCTAAATGTTCAACCAATTGCACAAAATCACTTATTGGATGTACAAGATTGTTTAAAAACCCTAATTGGACGAGAATAAGCCTAGGGAGGACGAAAATGACCAAAATGTTCAACCAATGACACAAAATCACTTATTGGATGCACAAGATTGTTTAAAAACCCTAATTGGACGAGTATAAGCCTAGGGAGGACGAAAATAACCTAAATGTTCAACCAATGACACAAATGTACTTATTGGATGCACAAGATTGGTTATAAACCATAATTGGACGAGAATAAGCCTTGGGAGGACGAAAATGACCAAAATGTTCAACCAATGACACAAAATCACTTATCGGATGCACAAGATTGGTTAAAAACCCTAATTGGACCAAAATAAGCCTTAGGAGGATGAAAATGACCTAAATGTTCAACCAATGACACAAATGTACTTTTTGGATGCACAAGATTGGTTAAAAACCCTAATTTGACGAGAATAAGCCTAGGGTGGACGAAAATGACCAAAATGTTCAACCAATGACACAAAATCACTTATTGGATGCACAAGATTGTTTAAAAACCCTAATTGGACGAGAATAAGCCTAGGGAGGACGAAAATGACCTAAATGTTCAACCAACGGCACAAAATCACTTATTGGATGCACAAGATTGTTTAAAAACCCTAATTGGACGAGAATAAGCCTAGGGAGGACGAAAATTACCTAAATGTTCAACCAATGACACAAAATCACTTATTGGATGCACAAGATTGGTTAAAAACCTTAATTGGACGAGAATAAGCCTAGGGAGGACGAAAATGACCTAAATGTTCAACCAATGACACAAATGTACTTTTTGGATGCACAAGATTGGTTAAAAACCCTAATTGGACGAGATTAAGCCTAGGGAGGACGAAAATGACCAAAATGTTCAACCAATGACACAAAATCACTTATTGGATGCACAAGATTGTTTAAAAACCCTAATTGGACGAGAATAAGCCTAGGGAGGACGAAAATGACCTAAATGTTCAACCAATGGCACAAAATCACTTATTGGATGCACAAGATTGTTTAAAAACCCTAATTGGACGAGAATAAGCCTAGGGAGGACGAAAATGACCAAAATGTTCAACTTATGACACAAAATCACTTATTGGATGCACAAGATTGTTTAAAAACCCTAATTGGACGAGTATAAGCCTAGGGAGGACGAAAATAACCTAAATGTTCAACCAATGACACAAATGTACTTATTGGATGCACAAGATTGGTTAAAAACCATAATTGGACGAGAATAAGCCTTGGGAGGACGAAAATGACCAAAATGTTCAACCAATGACACAAAATCACTTATCGGATGCACAAGATTGGTTAAAAACCCTAATTGGACCAAAATAAGCCTTGGGAGGATGAAAATGACCTAAATGTTCAACCAATGACACAAATGTACTTTTTGGATGCACAAGAATTGTTAAAAACCCTAATTGGACGAGAATAAGCCTAGGGAGGACGAAAATGACCAAAATGTTCAACCAATGACACAAAATCACTTATTGGATGCACAAGATTGTTTAAAAACCCTAGTTGGACGAGAATAAGCCTAGGGAAGATGAAAATGACCTAAATGTTCAACCAATGGCACAAAATCACTTATTGGATGCACAAGATTGTTTAAAAACCCTAATTGGACGAGTATAAGCCTAGGGAGGACGAAAATAACCTAAATGTTCAACCAATGACACAAATGTACTTATTGGATGCACAAGATTGGTTATAAACCATAATTGGACGAGAATAAGCCTTGGGAGGACGAAAATGACCAAAATGTTCAACCAATGACACAAAATCACTTATCGGATGCACAAGATTGGTTAAAAACCCTAATTGGACCAAAATAAGCCTTAGGAGGATGAAAATGACCTAAATGTTCAACCAATGACACAAATGTACTTTTTGGATGCACAAGATTGGTTAAAAACCCTAATTTGACGAGAATAAGCCTAGGGTGGACGAAAATGACCAAAATGTTCAACCAATGACACAAAATCACTTATTGGATGCACAAGATTGTTTAAAAACCCTAGTTGGACGAGAATAAGCCTAGGGAGGATGAAAATGACCTAAATGTTCAACCAATGGCACAAAATCACTTATTGGATGCACAAGATTGTTTAAAAACCCTAATTGGACGAGAATAAACCTAGGGAGGACGAAAATTACCTAAATGTTCAACCAATGACACAAAATCACTTATTGGATGCACAAGATTGGTTAAAAACCTTAATTGGACGAGAATAAGCCTAGGGAGGACGAAAATGACCTAAATGTTCAACCAATGACACAAATGTACTTTTTGGATGCACAAGATTGGTTAAAAACCCTAATT
>JBBPBP010001498.1:0-11019 GCA_037974735.1 Cicer chorassanicum
CCTAGGCTTATCCTCGTCCAGTTAGGGTTTTTAACCAATCTTGTGCATCCAATAAGTGATTTTGTGTCATTGGTTGAACATTTAGGTCATTTTCGTCCTCCCTAGGCTTATTCTCGTCCAATTAGGGATTTTAACCAATCTTGTGCATCCAATAAGTTATTTTGTGTCATCGGTTGAACATTTAGGTCATTTTCGTCCTCCCAAGGCTTATTCTCTTCCAATTAAGGTTTTTAACCAATCTTGTGCATCCAATAAGTGATTTTGCGTCATTGGTTGAACATTTAGGTCATTTTCGTCCTCCCAAGGCTTATTCTCGTCCAATTAGGGTTTTTAACCAATCTTGTGCATCCAATAAGTAATTTTGTGTCATTGGTTGAACATTTAAGTCATTTTCGTCCTCCGAATGCTTATTCTCGTCCAATTAGGGTTTTTAACCAATCTTGTGCATCCAATAAGTGATTTTGTGTCATTGGTTGAACATTTAAGTCATTTTCGTCCTCCGAATGCTTTTTCTCGTCCAATTAGGGTTTTTAACCAATCTTGTGCATCCAATAAGTGATTTTCTGTCATTGGTTGAACATTTAGGTCATTTTCGTCCTCCCAATACTTATTCTCGTCCAATTAGAGTTTTTAACCAATCTTGTGCATCCAATAAGTACATTTTGTGTCATTGGTTGAACATTTAGGTCATTTTCGTCCTCCCTAGGCCTATTCTCGTCCAATTAGGGTTTTTAACCAATCTTGTGCATCCAATAAGTGATTTTGTGTCATTGGTTGAACATTTAAGTCATTTTCGTCCTCCGAATGCTTATTCTCGTCCAATTAGGGTTTTTAACCAATCTTGTGCATCCAATAAGTGATTTTGTGTCATTGGTTGAACATTTAAGTCATTTTCGTCCTCCCAATGCTTATTCTCGTCCAATTAGGGTTTTTAACCAATCTTGTGCATCCAATAAGTGATTTTGTGTCATTGGTTGAACATTTAGGTCATTTTCGTCCTCCCAAGGCTTAGTCTCGTCCAATTAGGGTTTTTAACCAATCTTGTGAATCCAATAAGTACATTTGTGTCATTGGTTGAACATTTAGGTCATTTTCGTCCTCCCTAGGCTTATTCTCGTCCAGTTAGGGTTTTTAACCAATCTTGTGCATCCAATAAGTGATTTTGTGTCATTGGTTGTACATTTAGGTCATTTTCGTCCTCTTAAGGCTTATTCTCGTCCAATTAGGGTTTCTAACCAATCTTGTGAATCCAATAAGTACATTTGTGTCATTGGTTGAAAATTTAGGTGATTTTCGTCCTCCCTAGGCTTATTCTCGTCCAATTAGGGTTTTTAACCAATCTTGTGCATCCAATAAGTGATTTTGTGTCATTGGTTGAACATTTAGGTCATTTTCGTCCTCCGAATACTTATTCTCGTCAAATTAGGGTTTTTAACCAATCTTGTGCATCCAATAAGTGATTTTGTGTCATTGGTTGAACATTTAGGTCATTTTCGTCCTCCCTAGGCTTATCCTCGTCCAGTTAGGGTTTTTAACCAATCTTGTGCATCCAATAAGTGATTTTGTGTCATTGGTTGAACATTTAGGTCATTTTCGTCCTCCCTAGGCTTATTCTCGTCCAATTAGGGATTTTAACCAATCTTGTGCATCCAATAAGTGATTTTGTGTCATTGATTGAACATTTAGGTCATTTTCGTCCTCCCAAGGCTTATTCTCGTCCAATTAGGGTTTTTAACCAATCTTGTGCATCCAATAAGTGATTTTGATTCATTGGTTGAACATTGAGGTCATTTTCGTCCTCCCAAGGCTTATTCTCGTCCAATTAGGGTTTTAAACCAATCTTGTGCATCCAATAAGTGATTTTGTGTCATTGGTTGAACATTTAGGTCATTTTCGTCCTCCCAAGGCTTATTCTCGTCCAATTAGGGTTTTTAACTAATCTTGTGCATCCAATAAGTGATTTTGTGTCATTGGTTGAACATTTAGGTCATTTTCGTCCTCCCAAGGCTTAGTCTCGTCCAATTAGGGTTTTTAACCAATCTTGTGAATCCAATAAGTACATTTGTGTCATTGGTTGAACATTTAGGTCATTTTCATCCTCCCAAGGCTTATTCTCGTCCAATTAGGGTTTTTAACCAATCTTGTGCATTAAATAAGTGATTTTGTGTCATGTGTTGAACATTTAGGTCATTTTCGTCCTCCGAATGCTTATTCTCGTCAAATAAGGGTTTTTAACCAATCTTGTGCATCCAATAAGTGATTTTGTGTCATTGGTTGAACATTTAAGTCATTTTCGTCCTCCGAATGCTTATTCTCGTCCAATTAGGGTTTTTAACCAATCTTGTGCATCCAATAAGTGATTTTGTGTCATTGGTTGAACATTTAGGTCATTTTCGTCCTCCCAAGGCTTAGTCTCGTCCAATTAGGGTTTTTAACCAATCTTGTGAATCCAATAAGTACATTTGTGTCATTGGTTAAACATTTAGGTCATTTTCGTCCTCCCAAGGCTTATTCTCGTCCAATTAGGGTTTTTAACCAATCTTGTGCATTCAATTAGTGATTTTGTGTCATTGGTTGAACATTTAAGTCATGTTCGTCCTCCAAATGCTTATTCTCGTCCAATTAGGGTTTTTAACCAATCTTGTGCATCCAATAAATGATTTTGTGTCATTGGTTGAACATTTAAGTCATTTTCGTCCTCCGAATGCTTATTCTCGTCCAATTAGGGTTTTTAACCAATCTTGTGCATCCAATAAGTGATTTTGTGTCATTGGTTGAACATTTAGGTCATTTTCGTCCTCCCAAGGCTTAGTCTCGTCCAATTAGGGTTTTTAACCAATCTTGTGAATCCAATAAGTACATTTGTGTCATTGGTTAAACATTTAGGTCATTTTCGTCCTCCCAAGGCTTATTCTCGTCCAATTAGGGTTTTTAACCAATCTTGTGCATCCAATAAGTGATTTTGTGTCATTGGTTGAACATTTAAGTCATTTTCGTCCTCCGAATGCTTATTCTCGTCCAATTAGGGTTTTTAACCAATCTTGTGCATCCAATAAGTGATTTTCTGTCATTGGTTGAACATTTAGGTCATTTTCGTCCTCCTCAGTCTTATTCTCGTCCAATTAGGGTTTTTAACCAATCTTGTGAATCCAATAAGTACATTTGTGTCATTGGTTGAACATTTAGGTGATTTTCGTCCTTTCTAGGCTTATTCTCGTCCAATTAGGGTTTTTAACCAATCTTGTGCATCCAATAAGTGATTTTGTGTCATTGGTTGAACATTTAGGTCATTTTCCTTCTCCCAAGGCTTATTCTCGTCCAATTAGGATTTTTAACCAATCTTGTGCATCCAATAAGTGATTTTGTGTCATTGGTTGAACATTTAAGTCATTTTTGTCCTCCGAATACTTATTCTCGTCCAATTAGGGTTTTTAACCAATCTTGTGCAGCCAATAAGTGATTTTGTGTCATTGGTTGAACATTTAGGTCATTTTCGTCCTCCCTAGGCTTATTCTCGTCCAGTTAGGGTTTTTATTCAATCTTGTGTATCCAATAAGTGATTTTGTGTCATTGGTTAAACATTTAGGTCATTTTCGTCCTCCCAAGGCTTATTCTCGTCCAATTAGGGTTTTTAACCAATCTTTTGCATCCAATAAGTGATTTTGCGTCATTGGTTGAACATTTAGGTCATTTTCGTCCTCCCAAGGCTTATTCTCGTCCAATTAGGGTTTTTAACCAATCTTGTGCATCCAATAAGTAATTTTGTGTCATTGGTTGAACATTTAAGTCATTTTCGTCCTCCGAATGCTTATTCTCGTTCAATTAGGGATTTTAACCAATCTAGTGCATCAAACAAGTGATTTTGTGTCATTGGTTGAACATTTAGGTCATTTTCGTCCTCCCTAGGCTTATTCTCGTCCAGTTAGGGATATTAACCAATCTTGTGCATCCAATAACTGATTTTGTGTCATTGGTTGAACATTTAGGTCATTTTCATCCTCCCAAGGCTTATTCTCGTCCAATTAGGGTTATTAACCAATCTTGTGCATCCAATAAGTGATTTTGTGTCATTGGTTGAACATTTAAGTCATTTTCGTCCTCCGAATGCTTATTCTCGTCCAATTAGGGTTTTTAACCAATCTTGTGCATCCAATAAGTGATTTTGTGTCATTGGTTGAACATTTAAGTCATTTTCGTCCTCCGAATGCTTATTCTCGTCCAATTAGGGTTTTTAACCAATCTAGTGCATCCAATAAGTGATTTTGTGTCATTGGTTGAACATTTAGGTCATTTTCGTCCTCCCTAGGCTTATTCTCGTCCAGTTAGGGTTTTTAACCAATCTTGTGCATCCAATAAGTGATTTTGTGTCATTGGTTGAACATTTAGGTCATTTTCGTCCTCCCAAAGCTTATTCTCGTCCAATTAGGGTTTTTAACCAATCTTTTGCATCCAATAAGTGATTTTGCGTCATTGGTTGAACATTTAGGTCATTTTCGTCCTCCCAAGGCTTATTCTCGTCCAATTAGGGTTTTTAACCAATCTTGTGCATCCAATAAGTAATTTTGTGTCATTGGTTGATTATTTAAGTCATTTTCGTCCTCCGAATGCTTATTCTCGTCCAATTAGGATTTTTAACCAATCTAGTGCATCCAATAAGTGATTTTGAGTCATTGGTAGAACATTTAGGTCATTTTCGTCCTCCCTAGGCTTATTCTCGTCCAGTTAGGGTTTTTAACCAATCTTGTGCATCCAATAAGGGTTTTTGTGTCATTGGTTGAACATTTAGGTCATTTTCGTCCTCTTAAGGCTTATTCTCGTCCAATTAGGGTTTTTAACCAATCTTGTGAATCCAATAAGTACATTTGTGTCATTGGTTGAACATTTAGGTGATTTTCGTCCTCCGAATGCTTATTCTCGTCCAATTAGGGTTTTTAACCAATCTAGTGCATTCAATAAGTGATTTTGTGTCATTGGTTGAACATTTAGGTCATTTTCGTCTTCCCTAGGCTTATTCTCGTCCAGTTAGGGTTTTTAACCAATCTTGTGCATCCAATAAGTGATTTTGTGTCATTGGTTGAACATTTAGGTCATTTTCGTCCTCCCAACGCTTATTCTCGTCCAATTAGGGTTTTTAACCAATCTTGTGCATCCAATAAGTGATTTTGTGTCATTGGTTGAACATTTAAGTCATTTTCGTCCTCCGAATGCTTATTCTCGTCCAATTAGGGTTTTTAACCAATCTTGTGCATCCAATAAGTGATTTTGTGTCATTGGTTGAACATTTAAGTCATTTTCGTCCTCCGAATGCTTTTTCTCGTCCAATTAGGGTTTTTAACCAATCTTGTGCATTCAATAAGTGATTTTCTGTCATTGGTTGAACATTTAGGTCATTTTCGTCCTCCCAATACTTATTCTCGTCCAATTAGAGTTTTTAACCAATCTTGTGCATCCAATAAGTACATTTTGTGTCATTGGTTGAACATTTAGGTCATTTTCGTCCTCCCTAGGTCTATTCTCGTCCAATTAGGGTTTTTAACCAATCTTGTGCATTCAATAAGTGATTTTGTGTCATGTGTTGAACATTTAGGTCATTTTCTTCCTCCCAAAGCTTATTCTCGTCCAATTAGGGGTTTTAACCAATCTTGTGCATCCAATAAGTGATTTTGTGTCATTGTTTGAACATTTAAGTCATTTTCGTCCTCCGAATGCTTATTCTCGTCCAATTAGGGTTTTTAACCAATCTTGTGCATCCAATAAGTGATTTTGTGTCATTGGTTGAACATTTAGGTCATTTTCGTCCTCCCTAGGCTTATTCTCGTCCAATTAAGGTTTTTAACCAATCTTGTGCATCCAATAAGTACATTTTGTTTCATTGGTTGAACATTTAAGTCATTTTCGTCCTCCCAAGGCTTATTCTCGTCCAATTAGGGTTTTTAACCAATCTTGTGCATCCAATAAGTGATTTTGTGTCATTGGTTGAACATTTAGGTCATTTTCCTCCTCCCAAGGCTTATTCTCGTCCAATTAGGATTTTTAACCAATCTTGTGCATCCAATAAGTGATTTTGTGTCATTGGTTGAACATTTAAGTCATTTTCGTCCTCCGAATACTTATTCTCGTCCAATTAGGGTTTTTAACCAATCTTGTGCATCCAATAAGTAATTTTGTGTCATTGGTTGAACATTTAAGTCATTTTCGTCCTCCGAATGCTTATTCTCGTCCAGCTAGGGTTTTTAACCAATCTAGTGCATCCAATAAGTGATTTTGTGTCATTGGTTGAACATTTAGGTCATTTTCATCCTCCCTAGGCTTATTCTCGTCTAGTTAGGGTTTTTAACCAATCTTGTGCATCCAATAAGTGATTTTGTGTCATTGGTTGAACATTTAGGTCATTTTCGTCCTCCCAAGGCTTATTCTCGTCCAATTAGGGTTTTTAACCAATCTTGTGCATCCAATAAGTGATTTTGTGTCATTGGTTGAACATTTAAGTCATTTTCGTCCTCCGAATGCTTATTCTCGTCCAATTAGGGTTTTTAACCAATCTTGTGCATCCAATAAGTGATTTTGTGTCATTGGTTGAACATTTAAGTCATTTTCGTCCTTCGAATACTTATTCTCGTCCAATTAGGGTTTTTAACCAATCTTGTGCATCCAATAAGTGATTTTGTGTCATTGGTTGAACATTTAGGTCATTTTCGTCCTCCCAAGGCTTAGTCTCGTCCAATTAGGGTTTTTAACCAATCTTGTGAATCCAATAAGTACATTTGTGTCATTGGTTGAACATTTAGGTCATTTTCATCCTCCCAAGGCTTATTCTCGTCCAATTAGGGTTTTTAACCAATCTTGTGCATTAAATAAGTGATTTTGTGTCATGTGTTGAACATTTAGGTCATTTTCGTCCTCCGAATGCTTATTCTCGTCAAATAAGGGTTTTTAACCAATCTTGTGCATCCAATAAGTGATTTTGTGTCATTGGTTGAACATTTAAGTCATTTTCGTCCTCCGAATGCTTATTCTCGTCCAATTAGGGTTTTTAACCAATCTTGTGCATCCAATAAGTGATTTTGTGTCATTGGTTGAACATTTAGGTCATTTTCGTCCTCCCTAGGCTTATTCTCATCCAATTAGTGTTTTTAACCAATCTTGTGCATCCAATAAGTACATTTGTGTCATTGGTTGAACATTTAGGTCATTTTCGTCCTCCCAATGCTTATTCTCATCCAATTGGGGTTTTTAACCAATCTAGTGGATCCAATAAGTGATTTTGTGTCATTGGTTGAACATTTAAGTCATTTTCGTCCTCCGAATGCTTATTCTCGTCCAATTAGGGTTTTTAACCAATCTTGTGCATCCAATAAGTGATTTTGTGTCATTGGTTGAACATTTAAGTCATTTTCGTCCTCCCAATGCTTATTCTCGTCCAATTAGGGTTTTTAACCAATCTTGTGCATCCAATAAGTACATTTGTGTCATTGGTTGAACATTTAGGTCATTTTCGTCCTCCCAAGGCTTATTCTCGTATAATTAGGGTTTTTAACCAATCTTGTGCATCCAATAAGTACATTTGTGTCATTGGTTGAACATTTAGGTCATTTTCGTCCTCCCAAGGCTTATTCTCGTCCAATTAGGGTTTTTAACCAATCTTGTGCATCCAATAAGTGATTTTGTGTCATTGGTTGAACATTTAGGTCAATTTCGTCCTCCCAATACTTATTCTCGTCCAATTAGGGTTTTTTAACAATCTTGTGCATCCAATAAGTACATTTGTGTCATTAGTTGAACATTTAGGTCATTTATGACCTCCAAAAGCTTATTCTCGTCCAATTAGGGTTTTTAACCAATCTTGTGCATCCAATAAGTGATTTTGTGTCATTGGTTGAACATTTAGGTCATTTTCGTCCTCCCTAGGCTTATTCTCGTCCAATTAGGGTTTTTAACCAATCTTGTGCATCCAATAAGTGATTTTGTGTCATTGGTTGAACATTTAGGTCATTTTCGTCCTCCTGAGGCTTATTCTCGTCCAATTAGGGTTTTTAACCAATCTTGTGCATCCAATAAGTGATTTTGTGTCATTGGTTGAACATTTAGGTCATTTTCGTCCTCCCTAGGCTTATTCTCGTCCAATTAGGGTTTTTAACCAATCTTGTGCATCCAATAAGTGATTTTGTGTGATTAGTTGAACATTTAGGTCATTTTCGTCCTCACTAGGCTTATTCTCGTCCAATTAGGGTTTTTAACCAATCTTGTGCATCCAATAAGTGATTTTGTGTCATTGGTTGAACATTTAGGTCATTTTCGTCCTCCCTAGGCTTATTCTCGTCCAATTAGGGTTTTTAACCAATCTTGTGCTTCCAATAAGTGATTTTGATCTATTGGTTGAACAATTAGGTCATTTTCGTCCTCCCAAGGCTTATTCTCGTCCAATTAGGGTTTTTAACCAATCTTGTGCATCCAATAAGTACATTTGTGTCATTGGTTACACATTTAGGTCATTTTCTTCCTCCCAAGGCTTATTCTCGTCCAATTAGGGTTTTTAACCAATCTTGTGCATCCAATAAGTGATTTTGTGTCATTGGTTGAACATTTAGGTCATTTTCGTCCTCCCTAGGCTTATTCTCGTCCAATTAGGGTTTTTAACCAATCTTGTGCATCCAATAAGTACATTTGTGTCATTGGTTGAACATTTAGGTAATTTTCGTCCTCCCAATGCTTATTCTCGTCCAATTAGGGTTTTTAACCAATCTTGTGCATCCAATAAGTGATTTTGTGTCATTGGTTGAACATTTAGATCATTTTCGTCCTCCTGAGGCTTATTCTCGTCTAATTAGGGTTTTTAACCAATCTTGTGCATCCAACAAGTACATTTGTGTCATTGGATGAACATTTAGATTATTTTCGTCCTCCCAAGGCTTATTCTCGTCCAATTAGGGTTTTTAACCAATCTTGTGCATCCAATAAGTGATTTTGTGTCATTGGTTGAACATTTAGGTCATTTTCGTCCTCCCTAGGCTTATTCTCGTCCAATTAGGGTTTTTAACCAATCATGTGCATCCAATACGTGATTTTGTGTCATTGGTTGAACATTTAGGTCATTTTCGTCCTCCCAAGGCTTATTCTCGTCCAATTAGGGTTTTTAACCAATCTTGTGCATCCAATAAGTGATTTTGTGTCATTGGTTGAATATTTAGGTCATTTTCGTCCTCCCTAGGCTTATTCTCGTCCAATTAGGGTTTTTAACCTTTCTTGTGCATCCAATAAGTGATTTTGTGTCACAGGTTGAACATTTAGGTCATTTTCGTCCTCCCAAGGCTTATTCTTGTCCAATTAGGGTTTTTAACCAATATTGTGCATCCAATAAGTACATTTGTGTCATTGGTTGAACATTTAGGTCATTTTCGTCCTCCCAAGGCTTATTCTCGTCCAATTAGGGTTTTTAACCAATCTTGTGCATCCAATAAGTGATTTTGTGTCATTGGTTGAACATTTAGGTCATTTTCGTCCTCCCAAGGCTTATTCTCGTCCAATTAGGGTTTTTAACCAATCTTGTGCATCCAATAAATGATTTTGTGTCATTGGTTGAACATTTATGTCATTTTTGTCCTCCCAAGGCTTATTCTCGTCCAATTAGGGTTTTGAACCAATCTTGTGCATCCAATAAGTACATTTGTGTCATGGGTTAATCATTTAAGTCATTTTCGTCCTCCCAAGGCTTATTCTCGTCCAATTAGGGTTTTTAACCAATCTTTTGCATCCAATAAGTACATTTGTGTCATTGGTTGAACATTTAGGTCATTTTCGTCCTCCCAAGGCTTATTCTCGTCCAATTAGGGTTTTTAACCAATCTTGTGCATCCAATAAGTGATTTTGTGTCATTGGTTGAACATTTAGGTCATTTTCGTCCTCCCAAGGCTTATTCTCGTCCAATTAGGGTTTTTAAACAAACTTGTGTATCCAATAAGTGATTTTGTGCCATTGGTTGAACATTTAGGTGATTTTCGTCCTCCCAATGCTTATTTTCGTCCAATTAGGGTTTTGAACCAATCTTGTGCATCCAATAAGTACATTTGTGTCATTGGTTGAACATTTAGGTCATTTATGTCCTCCAAAAGCTTATTCTCGTCCAATTAGGGTTTTTAACCAATCTTGTGCATCCAATAAGTGATTTTGTGTCATTGGTTGAACATTTAAGTCATTTTCGTCCTCCCAAGGCTTATTCTCGTCCAATTAGGGTTTTTAACCAATCTTGTGCATCCAATAAGTGATTTTGTGTCATTGGTTGAACATTTAAGTCATTTTCGTCCTCCGAATGCTTTTTCTCGTCCAATTAGGGTTTTTAACCAATCTTGTGCATCCAATAAGTGATTTTCTGTCATTGGTTGAACATTTAGGTCATTTTCGTCCTCGCAATACTTATTCTCGTCCAATTAGAGTTTTTAACCAATCTTGTGCATCCAATAAGTACATTTTGTGTCATTGGTTGAACATTTAGGTCATTTTCGTCCTCCCTAGGCCTATTCTCGTCCAATTAGGGTTTTTAACCAATCTTGTGCATCCAATAAGTGATTTTGTGTCATTGGTTGAACATTTAAGTCATTTTCGTCCTCCGAATGCTTATTCTCGTCCAATTAGGGTTTTTAACCAATCTTGTGCATCCAATAAGTGATTTTGTGTCATTGGTTGAACATTTAAGTCATTTTCGTCCTCCCAATGCTTATTCTCGTCCAATTAGGGTTTTTAACCAATCTTGTGCATCCAATAAGTGATTTTGTGTCATTGGTTGAACATTTAGGTCATTTTCGTCCTCCCTAGGCTTATTCTCGTCCAATTAAGGTTTTTAACCAATCTTGTGCATCCAATAAGTACATTTTGTGTCATTGGTTGAACATTTAAGTCATTTTCGTCCTCCCAAGGCTTATTCTCGTCCAATTAGGGTTTTTAACCAATCTTGTGCATCCAATAAGTGATTTTGTGTCATTGGTTGAACATTTAGGTCATTTTCGTCCTCCCTAGGCTTATTCT
>JBBPBP010001499.1:0-11014 GCA_037974735.1 Cicer chorassanicum
TCCTCCCTAGGCTTATTCTAATCCAATTAGGATTTGTAACCAATCTTGTGCTTCCAATAAGTGCGTTTGTGTTATTGAATTAACATTTAGGTCCTTTTCATTATCCTTCGACTTCTTCTAATCCAATTAGGGTTTTTTTAACCAATCTTGTGCATCAAATAAGTGTATTTGTGTCATTGGTTTAACATTAAGATCATATTCGTCCTCCCTAGGCTTATTCTAATCCAATTAAGGTTTTTAACCAATCTTGTGCATTCAATAAGTGCGTTTGTGTCATTGGTTGAATATTTAGGTCATTTTCATCCTCCCTTGGTTTATTCTAATCCAATTAGGGTTTTTAACCAATTTTGTGCATCCAATAAGTGCGTTTGTGTCATTGGTTGAACATTTAGGTCATTTATGTCTTCCCTAGGCTTATTCTAGTCCAATTAGGGTTTTTCACCAATCTTGTGCATCCAATAAGTGCGGTTGTGTCATTGTTTGAACATGTAGGTCATTTTCGTCCTCCGTAGGCTTATTCTAATCCACTTTGGGTTTTTAAACAATCTTGTGCATCCAATAAGTGATTTTGTGTCTTTGGTTTAACATTTAGGTCATTTTCGTCCTCCTAAGTCTTATTCTAATCCAATTAGGGTGTTTAACCAATCATGTGCATCCAATAAGTGATTTTGTGTCATTGGTTTAACATTAAGGTCATTTTCCTCCTCCCTAGGCTTTTTCTAATCCAATTAGGGGTTTTAACCAATCTTGTGCATTCAATAAGTGCGTTTGTGTCATTGTTTGAACATGTAGGTCATTTTCGTCCTTCCTAGGCTTATTCTAATCCAATTTGGGCTTTTAACCAATCTTGTGCATTCAATAATTGATTTTGTGTTATTGGTTGAACATTTAGGTCATTTTTGTCCTTCCTAGGCTTATTCTAATCCAATTCGGGTTTTTAACCAATCTTGTGTATCCAATGAGTTATTTGGTGTTATTGTTTGAACATTTAGGTCATTTTCGTCCTCATTAAGCTTATTCTAATCCAATTAAGGTTTTTCACTAATCTTGGGCATCCAATAAGTGCGTTTGTGTCGTTGGATTATCTTTTAGGTCATCTTCATCCTCCCTAGGCTTATTCTAATCCAATTAGGATTTGTAACCAATCTTGTGCTTCCAATAAGTGCGTTTGTGTTATTGAATTAACATTTAGGTCCTTTTCATTATCCTTCGACTTCTTCTAATCCAATTAGGGTTTTTTTAACCAATCTTGTGCATCAAATAAGTGTATTTGTGTCATTGGTTTAACATTAAGATCATATTCGTCCTCCCTAGGCTTATTCTAATCCAATTAAGGTTTTTAACCAATCTTGTGCATTCAATAAGTGCGTTTGTGTCATTGGTTGAATATTTAGGTCATTTTCATCCTCCCTTGGTTTATTCTAATCCAATTAGGGTTTTTAACCAATTTTGTGCATCCAATAAGTGCGTTTGTGTCATTGGTTGAACATTTAGGTCATTTATGTCTTCCCTAGGCTTATTCTAGTCCAATTAGGGTTTTTCACCAATCTTGTGCATCCAATAAGTGCGGTTGTGTCATTGTTTGAACATGTAGGTCATTTTCGTCCTCCGTAGGCTTATTCTAATCCACTTTGGGTTTTTAAACAATCTTGTGCATCCAATAAGTGATTTTGTGTCTTTGGTTTAACATTTAGGTCATTTTCGTCCTCCTAAGTCTTATTCTAATCCAATTAGGGTGTTTAACCAATCATGTGCATCCAATAAGTGATTTTGTGTCATTGGTTTAACATTAAGGTCATTTTCCTCCTCCCTAGGCTTTTTCTAATCCAATTAGGGGTTTTAACCAATCTTGTGCATTCAATAAGTGCGTTTGTGTCATTGTTTGAACATGTAGGTCATTTTCGTCCTTCCTAGGCTTATTCTAATCCAATTTGGGCTTTTAACCAATCTTGTGCATTCAATAATTGATTTTGTGTTATTGGTTGAACATTTAGGTCATTTTTGTCCTTCCTAGGCTTATTCTAATCCAATTCGGGTTTTTAACCAATCTTGTGTATCCAATGAGTTATTTGGTGTTATTGTTTGAACATTTAGGTCATTTTCGTCCTCCTTAAGCTTATTCTAATCCAATTAAGGTTTTTCACTAATCTTGGGCATCCAATAAGTGCGTTTGTGTCGTTGGATTATCTTTTAGGTCATCTTCGTCCTCCCTAGGCTTATTCTAATCCAATTAGGATTTGTAACCAATCTTGTGCTTCCAATAAGTGCGTTTGTGTTATTGAATTAACATTTAGGTCCTTTTCATTATCCTTCGACTTCTTCTAATCCAATTAGGGTTTTTTTAACCAATCTTGTGCATCAAATAAGTGTATTTGTGTCATTGGTTTAACATTAAGATCATATTCGTCCTCCCTAGGCTTATTCTAATCCAATTAAGGTTTTTAACCAATCTTGTGCATTCAATAAGTGCGTTTGTGTCATTGGTTGAATATTTAGGTCATTTTCGTCCTCCCTTGGTTTATTCTAATCCAATTAGGGTTTTTAACCAATTTTGTGCATCCAATAAGTGCGTTTGTGTCATTGGTTGAACATTTAGGTCATTTATGTCTTCCCTAGGCTTATTCTAGTCCAATTAGGGTTTTTCACCAATCTTGTGCATCCAATAAGTGCGTTTGTGTCATTGCATTAACATTTAGGTAATTTTCGTTTTCCCTAGGCTTATTCTAATCCAATTTGGGTTTTTAACCAATCTTGTGCTTCCAATAAGTGCGTTTGTGTCATTGAATTAACATTTAGGTCATTTTCGTCAACCTTCGACTTATTCTAATCCAATTAGGGTTTTTTAACCAATCTTGTGCATCCAATAAGTGCATTTGTGTCATTGGTTTAACATTAAGGTCATTTTCCTCCTCCCTAGGCTTATTCTAATCCAATTAGGGTTTTTAACCTATCTTGTGCATTCAATAAGTGCGGTTGTGTCATTGTTTGAACATGTAGGTCATTTTCGTCCTCCCTAGGCTTATTCTAATCCACTTTGGGTTTTTAAACAATCTTGTGCATCCAATAAGTGATTTTGTGTCATTGGTTGAACATTTAGGTCATTTTCATCCTCCTAAGTCTTATTCTAATCCAATTAGGGTGTTTAACCAATCTTGTGCATCCAATAAGTGATTTTGTGTCATTGGTTCAACATTTAGGTCATTTTCATCCTTTCAAGGCTTATTCTAATCCAATTAGGGTTTTTAACCAATCTTGTGCATCCAATAAGTGATTGTGTCATAGGTTGAACATTTAGGTCATTTTTGTCCTCCCTAGGATTATTCTAATCCAATTGGGTTTTTAACCAATCTCGTGCATCCAATGAGTGATTTGGTGTCATTGGTTGAACATTTAGGTCATTTTTGTCCTCCCTAGGCTTATTCTAATCCACTTAGGGTTTTTAAACAATCTTGTGCATCCAATGAGTGATTTTGTGTCATTGGTTGAACATTTAGGTCATTTTCGTCCTCCCTAGGCTTTTTCGAATCCAATTAGGGTTTTTAACCAATCTTGTGCATCCAATAAGTGATTTTGTGTCATTGGTTGAACATTTAGGTCATTTTTGTCCTCCCTAGGCTTATTCAAATCCTAAAACGGTTTTTAACCAATCTTGTGCATCCAACAAGTGATTTTGTGTCATTGGTTGAACATTTAGGTCATTTTTGTCCACCCTAGGCTTATTCTAATCCAATTCGGGTTTTTAACCAATCTTGTGCATCCAATAAGTGATTTTGTGTCATTGGTTGAACATTTAGGTCATTTTCGTCCTCCCTAGGCTTATTCTAATCCTATTAAGGTTTTTAACCAATCTTATGCATCCAATAAGTTATTTTGTGTATTTGGTTGAACATTATGTCATATTCGTCATCCTTCAATTTATTCTAATCGTATTAGGGTTTTTTTACCAATCTTGTGCATCCAATAAGTGCGGTTGTGTCATTGGTTTAACATTAAGGTCATTGTCCTCCTCCCTAGGCTGATTCTAATCCAATTAGGGTTTTTAACCAAACATGTGCATTCAATAAAGGCGTTTGTGTCATTGTTTGAACATTTAGGTCATTTTCGTCCTCCCAAGGCTTATTCTAATCCAATTAGGGTTTTTAACCAATCTTGTGCATCCATAACTGATTTTGTGTCATTGGTTGAACATTTAGGTCATTTTTGTCCTCCCTAGGCTTATTCTAATCCAATTCGGGTTTTTATCAATCTTGTGCATCCAATAAGTGATTTGGTAACATTCGTTGAACATTTAGGTGATCTTCGTCCTCCCAAGGCTTATTCTAATCCAATTAGGGTTTTTAACCAATCCTGTGCATCCAACAAGTCATTTTGTGTCATTGGTTGAACATTTAGTTCATTTTCGTCATCCCTAGGCTTATTCTAATCCAATTAGAGCTTTTAACCAATCTTGTGCATCCAATAAGTGATTTTGTGTCATTTGTTGAATATTTAGGTCATTTTCGTCCTCCCTAGGCTTATTCTAATCCTATTAGGGTTTTTAACCAATCTTGTGCATCCAATAAGTGATTTTGTGTCATTGGTTGAACATTTAGGTCATTTTTGTCCTCCCTAGGCTTATTCTAATCCAGTTCGGGTTTTTATCAATCTTGTGCATCCAATAAGTGATTTGGTATCATTGGTTGAACATTTAGGTGATCTTCCTCCTCCCAAGGCTTATTCTAATCCAATTAGGGTTTTTAACCAATCTTGTGCATCCAATAAGTAATTTTGTGTCATTGGTTGAACATTTAGCTCATTTTTGTCCTCTCAAGGCTTATTCTAATCCAATTACGGTTTTTAACCAATCTTGTGCATCCAATAAGTGATTTTGTGTCATTGGTTGAACATTTAGGTCATTTTCGGTCACCCCATGCTTATTCTAATCCACATAGGGTTTTTAACCAATCGTGTGCATCCAATTAGTGATTTGGTGTCATTGGTTGAACATTTAGGTCATTTTCGGTCTCCCAAGGCTTATTCTAATCCATTTAGGGTTTTTAACCAATCTTGTGCATCCAATAAGTGATTTTGTTTCATTGGTTGAACATTTAGGTCATTTTCGTCCTCCCTAGGCTTATTCTAATCCACTTAGGGTTTTTAAACAATCTTGTGCATCCAATAAGTGATTTTGTGTCATTGGTTGAACATTTAGGTCATTTTTGTCCTCCCTAGGCTTATTCTAATCCAATTCGGTTTTTTAACCAGTCTTGTAAATCCAATGAGTGATTTGTTGTCATTGGATGAACATTTAGGTCATTTTCGTCCTCCCTAGACTTATTCTAATCCACTTAGGGTTTTTAAACAATCTTGTGCATCCAATAAGTGATTTTGTGTCATTGTTTGAACATTTAGGTCATTTTTGTCCTCCCTAGGCTTATTCGAATCCAATTAGGGTTTTTAACCAATCTTGTGCATCCAACAAGTGATGTTGTGTAATTGGTTGAACATTTAGGTCATTTTCATCCTCCCAAGGCTTATTCTAATCCAATTCGGGTTTTTAACCAATCTTGTGCATCCAATTAGTGATTTTGTGTCATTGGCTGAACAATTAGGTCGTTTTCCTCCTCCTAAGGCTTATTCTAATCCAATTAGGGTTTTTAACCAATCTTGTGCATCCAATAAGTAATTTTGTGTCATTGGTTGAACATTTAGGACATTTTCGTCCTCCCTAGGCTTATTCTAATCCATTTAGGGTTTTTAAACAATCTTGTGCATCCAATAAGTAATTTTGTGTCATTGGTTGAACATTTAGGACATTTTCGTCCTCCCTAGGCTTATTCTAATCCATTTAGGGTTTTTAAACATTCTTGTGCATCCAATAAGTGATTTTGTGTCATTGGTTGAACATTTAGGTCATTTTTGTCCTCCCTAGGCTTATTCTAATCCAATTCGGTTTTTTAACTAGTCTTGTAAATCCAATGAGTGATTTGTTGTCGTTGGATGAACATTTAGGTCAATTTCGTCCTCCCTACACTTATTCTAATCCACTTAGGGTTTTTAAACAATCTTGTGCATCCAATAAGTGATATTGTGTCATTGGTTGAACATTTAGGTCATTTTCGTCCTCCTTAGGCTTATTCTAATCCTATTACGGTTTTTAACCAATCTTGTGCATCCAACAAGTAATTTTGTGTCGTTGGTTGAACATTTAGGTCATTTTCGTCCTCCCAAGCCTTATTCTAATCCAATTAGGGTTTTTAGCCAATCTTGTGCATCCAATTAGTGATTTTGTGTCATTGGTTGATTATTTAGGTCATTTTCAGTCTCCCTAGGCTTATTCTAATCCAATTCGGGTTTTTAACCAATCTTGTGCATCCAATAAGTGATTTTGTGTCGTTGGCTGAACATTTAGGTCGTTTTCCTCCTCCTAAGGCTTATTCTAATCCAATTAGGGTTTTTAACCAATCTTGTGCATCCAATAAGTAATTTTGTGTCATTGGTTGAACATTTAGGTCATTTTCGTCCTCCCTAGGCTTATTCTAATCCAATTAGGGTTTTTAACCAATCTTGTGCATCCAATAAGTGATTTTGTGTCATTGGTTGAACATTTAGGTCATTTTCTTCCTCCGTAAGCTTATTCTAATCCAATTAGGGTTTTTAACCAATCTTGTGCATCCAATATGTGATTTTGTGTCATTGGTTGAACATTTAGGTCGTTTTCGTCCTCCCAAGGCTTATTCTAATCCAATTAGGGTTTTTAACAAATCTAGCGCATCCAATATGTGATTTTCTGCCATTTAATGTCATTGGTAGAACATTTAGGTCATTTTCGTCCTCCCTATGTTTATTTTAATCCAATTAGGGTTTTTAACCAATCTTGCGCATCCAATAAGTGATTTTGTGTCATCGGTTGAACAGTTAGGTCATTTTCGTCTTCCTAGGCTTATTCTCATCCAATTAGGGTTTTTAACCAATCTTGTGCATCCAATAAGTGATTTTGTGTCATTGGATGAACATTTAGGTTATTTTCGTCCGCCCTAAGCTTATTCTAATCCAATTAGGGTTTTTAAGCAATCTTGTGCATCCAATATGTGATTTTGTGCCATTTTGTGTCATTGGTTGAAAATTTAGGTCATTTTCGTCCTCCCTAGGCTTATTCTAATCCAATTAGGGTTTTTAACCAATCTTGTGCATCCAATATGTGATTTTGTGTCATTTTGTGTCATTGGTTGAACATTTAGGTCATTTTCGTCCTCCCTAGGCTTATTCTAATCCAATTAGGGTTTGTAACCAATCTTGTCCATCCAACATGTGATTTTGTGTCATTGGTTGAACAATTAGTTCATTTTTGTCCTTCCTAGGCTTATTCTAATCCAATTAACGTTTTTAACCAATCTTGTGCATCCAATAAGTGATTTTGTGTCATTGGTTGAACATTTAGGTCATTTTCATCCTCCCTAAGCTTATTCTAATCCAATTAGGGTTTGTAACCAAACATGTGCATCCAATATGTGATTTTGTATTATTTTGTGTCATTGGTTGAACATTTAGGTCATTTTCGTCCTCCCTAGGCTTATTCTAATCCAATTAAGGTTTTTGACCAATCTTGTGCATCCAATAAGTGATTTTGTGTCATTGGTTGAACATTTAGGTCATTTTCTTCCTCCCTAAGCTTATTCTAATCCAATTAGGGTTTTTAACCAATCTTGTGCATCCAATATGTAATTTTGTTTCATTTCGTGTCATTGGTTGAACATTTAGGTCATTTTCGTCCTCCCTAGGCTTATTCTAATCCAATTAGGGTTTTTAACTTATCTTGTCCATCCAATATGTGATTTTGTGTCATTGGTTGCGCATTTAGGTCATTTTTGTCCTCCCTAGGCTTATTCTAATCCAATTAGCGTTTTTAACCAATCTTGTGCATCCAATAAGTGATTTTGCAACATTGGTTGAACATTTAGGTCATTTTCGTCCTCCCTAAGCTTATTCTAATCCAATTAGGGTTTTTTTATCAGACTTGTGCATCCAATATGTGATTTTGTATCATTTTGTGTCATTGGTTGAACATTTAGGTCATTTGCATCCTCCCTAGGCTTATTCTAATCTAAATAGGGATTTTAATTAATCTTTTGCATCCAATATGTGAGTTTGTGTCATTGGTTGCTCATTTAGGTCATTTTCGTCCTCCCTAAGCTTATTCTAATCCAATTAGGGTTTTTAACCAATCTTGTGCATCCAATATGTGATTTTGTTTCATTTTGTGTCATTGGTTGCACATTTTTGTAATTTTCGTCCTCCCTAGGCTTATGCTAATCCAATTAGGGTTTTTAACCAATCTTGTGCATCCAATATGTGATTTTGTGTCATTGGTTGCTCATTTAAGTCATTTTCGTCCTCCCTAAGCTTATTCTAATCCAATTAGGGTTTTTAACCAATCTTGTGCATCCAATATGTAATTTTGTGTCATTGGTTGAACATTTAGGTTATTTTCGTCCTCCTTAGGCTTATCCTAATCCAATTAGGGTTTTTGACCAATCTTGTGCATCCAATAAGTGATTTTGTGTCATTGGTTGCATATTTAGGTCATTTTCGTCCTCCCTCAGCTTATTCTAATCCAATTAGGGTTTTTAACCAATCTTGTGCATCCAATATGTGTTTTTGTGTCATTTTGTGTCATTGGTTGAACATTTAGGTCATTTTCGTCCTTCCTAGGCTTATTCTAATCCAATTAGGGTTTTTAACCAATCTTGTGCATCCAATAAGTGATTTTGTGTCATTGGTTGAACATTTAGGTCATTTTCGTCCTCCCTAGGCTTATTCTAATCCAATTCGGGTTTTTAACCAATCTTGTGAATCCAATGAGTGATTTGGTGTCATTGGTTGAACATTTAGGCCATTTTCGTCCTCCCTAGACTTATTCTAATCCACTTACGGTTTTTAAACAATCTTGTGCATCCAATAAGTGTATTTGTGTCATTGGTTTAACATTAAGGTCATTTTCCTCCTCCCTAGGCTTTTTCTAATCCAATTAGGGGTTTTAACCAATCTTGTGCATTCAATAAGTGCGTTTGTGTCATTGTTTGAACATGTAGGTCATTTTCGTCCTTCCTAGGCTTATTCTAATCCAATTTGGGCTTTTAACCAATCTTGTGCATTCAATAATTGATTTTGTGTTATTGGTTGAACATTTAGGTCATTTTTGTCCTTCCTAGGCTTATTCTAATCCAATTCGGGTTTTTAACCAATCTTGTGTATCCAATGAGTTATTTGGTGTTATTGTTTGAACATTTAGGTCATTTTCGTCCTCCTTAAGCTTATTCTAATCCAATTAAGGTTTTTCACTAATCTTGTGCATCCAATAAGTGCGTTTGTGTCGTTGGATTAACTTTTAGGTCATCTTCGTCCTCCCTAGGCTTATTCTAATCCAATTAGGATTTGTAACCAATCTTGTGCTTCCAATAAGTGCGTTTGTGTTATTGAATTAACATTTAGGTCCTTTTCATTATCCTTCGACTTCTTCTAATCCAATTAGGGTTTTTTTAACCAATCTTGTGCATCAAATAAGTGTATTTGTGTCATTGGTTTAACATTAAGATCATATTCGTCCTCCCTAGGCTTATTCTAATCCAATTAAGGTTTTTAACCAATCTTGTGCATTCAATAAGTGCGTTTGTGTCATTGGTTGAATATTTAGGTCATTTTCGTCCTCCCTTGGTTTATTCTAATCCAATTAGGGTTTTTAAACAATTTTGTGCATCCAATAAGTGCGTTTGTGTCATTGGTTGAACATTTAGGTCATTTATGTCTTTCCTAGGCTTATTCTAGTCCAATTAGGGTTTTTCACCAATCTTGTGCATCCAATAAGTGCGTTTGTGTCATTGCATTAACATTTAGGTAATTTTCGTCTTCCCTAGGCTTATTCTAATCCAATTTGGGTTTTTAACCAATCTTGTGCATCCAATAAGTGCGTTTGTGTCATTGAATTAACATTTAGGTCATTTTCGTCAACCTTCGACTTATTCTAATCCAATTAGGGTTTTTTAACCAATCTTGTGCATCCAATAAGTGCATTTGTGTCATTGGTTTAACATTAAGGTCATTTTCCTCCTCCCTATGCTTATTCTAATCCAATTAGGGTTTTTAACCAATCTTGTGCATTCAATAAGTGTTGTTGTGCAATTGTTTGAACATGTAGGTCATTTTCGTCCTCCCTAGGCTTATTCTAATCCACTTTGGGTTTTTAAACAATCTTGTGCATCCAATAAGTGATTTTGTGTCATTGGTTGAACATTTAGGTCATTTTCGTCCTCCTAAGTCTTATTCTAATCCAATTAGGGTGTTTAACCAATCTTGTGCATCCAATAAGTGATTTTGTGTCATTGGTTCAACATTTAGGTCATTTTCATCCTTTCTAGGCTTATTCTAATCCAATTAGGGTTTTTAACGAATCTTGTGCATCCAATAAGTGATTGTGTCATTGGTTGAACATTTAGGTCATTTTTGTCCTCCCTAGGATTATTCTAATCCAATTCGGGTTTTTAACCAATCTTGTGCATCCAATGAGTGATTTGGTGTCATTGGTTGAACATTTAGGTCATTTTTGTCCTCCCTAGGCTTATTCTAATCCACTTAGGGTTTTTAAACAATCTTGTGCATCCAATGAGTTATTTTGTGTCATTGGTTGAATATTTAGGTCATTTTCGTCCTCCCTAGGCTTTTTCGAATCCAATTAGGGTTTTTAACCAATCTTGTGCATCCAATAAGTGATTTTGTGTCATTGGTTGAACATTTAGGTCATTTTCGTCCTCCCTAGGCTTATTCAAATCCTAAAACGGTTTTTAACCAATCTTGTGCATCCAACAAGAGATTTTGTGTCATTGGTTGAACATTTAGGTCATTTTTGTCCACCCTAAGCTTATTCTAATCCAATTCGGGTTTTTAACCAATCTTGTGCATCCAATAAGTGATTTTGTGTCATTTGTTGAACATTTAGGTCATTTTCGTCCTCCCTATGCTTATTCTAATCCTATTACGG
>JBBPBP010001502.1:0-10984 GCA_037974735.1 Cicer chorassanicum
CTCCCTAGGCTTATTCTCATCCAATAAGGGTTTTTATCGAATCTTGTGCGTCCAATAAGTACGTTTGTGTCTTTGGTTGAACATTTAGGTCATTTTCGTCCAATTAGGGTTTTTAACCAATCTTGTGCGTCCAACATGTGGTTTTGTGTCATTGGTTGAACATTTAGGTCATTTTCGTCCTCCCTAGGCTTATTCTCATCCAATTAGGGTTTTTAACCAATCTTGTGCAAGCAATAAGTACGTTTGTGTCTTTGGTTGAACATTTAGGTCATTTTCGTTCTCCCTAGGCATTTCTCGTCCAATTAGGGTTTTTAACCAATCTTGTGCATCCAATAAGTGATTTTGTGTCGTGGGTTTAAAATTTAGGTCATTTTCGTCCTCACTAGGCTTATTCTCATCCAATAAGGGTTTTTATCCAATCTTGTGCATCCAATAAGTACGTTTGTGTCTTTGGTTGAACATTTAGGTTATTTTCATCCTCCCTAGGCATATTCTCGTCCAATTAGGGTTTTTAACCAATCTTGTGCATCCAACATGTGATTTTTTGTCATTGGTTAAACATTTAGGTCATTTTCGTCCTCCCTAGGGTTATTCTCATCCAATTAGGGTTTTTAACCAATCTTGTGCATGCAATAAGTACGTTTGCGTCTTTGGTTGAACATTTAGGTCATTTTCGTTCTCCCTAGGCATATTCTCATA
Source organism: Cicer chorassanicum (assembly GCA_037974735.1). Lineage (NCBI taxonomy): Eukaryota > Viridiplantae > Streptophyta > Magnoliopsida > Fabales > Fabaceae > Cicer > Cicer chorassanicum. The sequence continues at coordinate 700 of JBBPBP010001502.1, forward strand.
CAATTAGGGTTTTTAACCAATCTTGTGCATCCAATAAGTCATTTTGTGTCATTGGTTTAACATTTAGGTCTTTTTCGTCCTCCCTAGGCTTATTCTCATCCAATAAGGGTTTTTATCGAATCTTGTGCATCCAATAAGTACGTTTGTGTCTTTGGTTGAACATTTAGGTCATTTTCGTCCTCCCTAGGCATATTCTCGTCCAATTAGGGTTTTTAACCAAACTTGTGCGTCCAACATGTGATTTTGTGTCATTGGTTGAACATTTAGGTCATTTTCGTCCTCCCTAGGGTTATTCTCATCCAATTAGGGTTTTTAACCAATCTTGTGCATGCAATAAGTTCGTTTGTGTCTTTGGTTGAACATTTAGGTCATTTTCGTCCTCCCTAGGCATATTCTCATCCAATTAGGGTTTTTAACCAATCTTGTGCATGCAATAAGTACGTTTGTGTCTTTGGTTGAACATTTAGGTCATTTTCGTTCTCCCTAGGCATATTCTCATCCAATTAGGGTTTTTAACCAATCTTGTGCATCCAATAAGTGATTTTGTGTCATGGGTTTAACATTTAGGTCATTTTCAGCCTCCCTAGGTTTATTCTCATCCAATAAGGGTTTTTATCGAATCTTGTGCATCCAATAAGTACGTTTGTGTCTTTGGTTGAACATTTAGGTCATTTTCGTCCTCCCTTGGCATATTCTCGTCCAATTAGGGTTTTTAACCAATCTTGTGCGTCCAACATGTGATTTTGTGTCATTGGTTGAACATTTAGGTCATTTTCGTCCTCCCTAGGCTTATTCTCATCCAATTAGGGTTTTTAACCAATCTTGTGCATGCAATAAGTACGTTTGTGTCTTTGGTTGAACATTTAGGTCATTTTCGTTCTCCCTAGGCATATTCTCATCCAATTAGGGTTTTTAACCAATCTTGTGCATCCAATAAGTGATTTTGTGTCATGGGTTTAACATTTAGGTCATTTTCGTCCTCCCTAGGCTTATTCTCATCCAATAAGGGTTTTTATCCAATCTTGTGCATCCAATAAGTACGATTGTGTCTTTGGTTGAACATTTAGGTCATTTTCGTCCTCCCTAGGCATATTCTCGTCCAATTAGGGTTTTTAACCAATCTTTTGCATCCAACATGTGATTTTTTGTCATTGGTTGAACATTTAGGTCATTTTCGTTCTCCCTAGGCATATTCTCATCCAATTAGGGTTTTTAACCAATCTTGTGCATCCAATAAATGATTTTGTGTCATGGGTTTAAAATTTAGGTCATTTTCGTCCTCCCTAGGCTTATTCTCATCCAATAAGGGTTTTTATCCAATCTTGTACATCCAATAAGTACGTTTGTGTCTTTGGTTGAACATTTAGGTCATTTTCGTCCTCCATAGACATATTCTCGTCCAATTAAGATTTTTAACCAATCTTGTGCATCCAACATGTGATTTTTTGTCATTGGTTGAACATTTAGGTCATTTTCGTCCTCCCTAGGGTTATTCTCATCCAATTAGGGTTTTTAACCAATCTTGTGCATGCAATAAGTACGTTTGTGTCTTTGGTTGAACATTTAGGTCATTTTCGTCCTCCCTAGGCATATTCTCATCCAATTAGGGTTTTTAACCAATCTTGTGCATGCAATAAGTACGTTTGTGTCTTTGGTTGAACATTTAGGTCATTTTCGTCCTCCCTAGGCATATTCTCATCCAATTAGGGTTTTTAACCAATCTTGTGCATCCAATAAGTGATTTTGTGTCATGGGTTTAACATTTAGGTCATTTTCGTCCTCCCTAGGCTTATTCTCATCCAATAAGGGTTTTTATCCAATCTTGTGCATCCAATAAGTACGATTGTGTCTTTGGTTGAACATTTAGGTCATTTTCGTCCTCCCTAGGCATATTCTCGTCCAATTAGGGTTTTTAACCAATCTTGTGCGTCCAACATGTGATTTTGTGTCATTGGTTGAACATTTAGGTCATTTTCATCCTCCCTAGGCTTATTCTCATCCAATTAGGGTTTTTAACCAATCTTGTGCATGCAATAAGTAGGTTTGTGTCTTTGGTTGAACATTTAGGTCATTTTCGTTCTCCCTAGGCATATTCTCATCCAATTAGGGTTTTTAACCAATCTTGTGCATCCAATAAGTGATTTTGTGTCATGGGTTTAACATTTAGGTCATTTTCGTCCTCCCTAGGCTTATTCTCATCCAATAAGGGTTTTTATCCAATCTTGTGCATCCAATAAGTACGATTGTGTCTTTGGGTGAACATTTAGGTCATTTTCGTCCTCCCTAGGCATATTCTCGTCCAATTAGGGTTTTTAACCAATCTTGTGCATCCAACATGTGATTTTTTGTCATTGGTTGAACATTTAGGTGATTTTCGTCCTCCCTAGGCATATTCTCGTCCAATTAGGGTTTTTAACCAATCTTGTGCATCCAACATGTGATTTTTTGTCATTGGTTGAACATTTAGGTCATTTTCGTTCTCCCTAGGCATATTCTCATCCAATTAGGGTTTTTAACCAATCTTGTGCATCCAATAAATGATTTTTTGTCATGGGTTTAAAATTTAGGTCATTTTCGTCCTCCCTAGGCTTATTCTCATCCAATAAGGGTTTTTATCCAATCTTGTACATCCAATAAGTACGTTTGTGTCTTTGGTTGAACATTTAGGTCATTTTCGTCCTCCCTAGGCATATTCTCGTCCAATTAAGGTTTTTAACCAATCTTGTGCATCCAACATGTGATTTTTTGTCATTGGTTGAACATTTAGGTCATTTTCGTCCTCCCTAGGGTTATTCTCATCCAATTAGGGTTTTTAACCAATCTTTTGCATGCAATAAGTACGTTTGTGTCTTTGGTTGAACATTTAGGTCATTTTCGTCCTCCCTAGGCATATTCTCATCCAATTAGGGTTTTTAACCAATCTTGTGCATGCAATAAGTACGTTTGTGTCTTTGGTTGAACATTTAGGTCATTTTCGTTCTCCCTAGGCATATTCTCATCCAATTAGGGTTTTTAACCAATCTTGTGCATCCAATAAGTGATTTTGTGTCATTGGTTTAACATTTAGGTCATTTTCGTCCTCCCTAGGCTTATTCTCATCCAATAAGGGTTTTTATCGAATCTTGTGCATCCAATAAGTACGTTTGTGTCTTTGGTTGAACATTTAGGTCATTTTCGTCCTCCCTAGGCATATTCTCGTCCAATTAGGGTTTTTAACCAATCTTGTACGTCCAACATGTGATTTTGTGTCATTGGTTGAACATTTAGGTCATTTTCTTCCTACCTTGGCTTATTCTCATCCTATTAGGGTTTTTAACCAATCTTGTGCATGCAATAAGTACGTTTGTGTCTTTAGTTGAACATTTAGGTCATTTTCGTTCTCCCTAGGCATATTCTCATCCAATTACGGTTTTTAACCAATCTTGTGCATGCAATAAGTACGTTTGTGTCTTTGGTTGAACATTTAGGTCATTTTCGTTCTCCCTAGGCATATTCTCATCCAATTAGGGTTTTTAACCAATCTTGTGCATCCAATAAGTGATTTTGTGTCATGGGTTTAACATTTAGGTCATTTTCGTCCTCCCTAGGCTTATTCTCATCCAATAAGGGTTTTTATCCAATCTTGTGCATCCAATAAGTACGTTTGTGTCTTTGGTTGAACATTTAAGTCATTTTCGTCCTCCTTATGCATATTCTCGTCCAATTAGGGTTTTTAACCAATCTTGTGCATCTAACATGTGATTTTGTGTCATTGGTTGAATATTTAGGTCATTTTCGTCCTCCCTAGGCTTATTCTCATCCAATTAGGGTTTTTAACCAATCTTGTGCATGCAATAAGTACGTTTGTGTCTTTGGTTGAACATTTAGGTCATTTTCGTTCTCCCTAGGCATATTCTCATCCAATTAGGGTTTTAAACAAATCTTGTGCATCCAATAAGTGATTTTGTGTCATGGGTTTAAAATTTAGGTCATTTTCGTCCTCCCTAGGCTTATTCTCATCCAATAAGGGTTTTTATCCAATCTTGTGCATCCAATAAGTACGTTTGTGTCTTTGGTTGAACATTTAGGTCATTTTCGTCCTCCCTAGGCATATTCTCATCCAATTAGGGTTATTAACCAATCTTGTGCATGCAATAAGTACGTTTGTGTCTTTGGTTGAACATTTAGGTCATTTTCGTTCTCCCTAGGCATATTCTCATCCAATTAGGGTTTTTAACCAATCTTGTGCATGCAATAAGTACGTTTGTGTCTTTGGTTGAACATTTAGGTCATTTTCGTTCTCCCTAGGCATATTCTCATCCAATTAGGGTTTTTAACCAATCTTGTGCATCCAACATGTGATTTTTTGTCATTGGTTGAACATTTAGGTCATTTTCGTCCTCCCTAGGGTTATTCTCATCCAATTAGGGTTTTTAACCAATCTTGTGCATCCAATAAGTACGTTTGTGTCTTTGGTTGAACATTTAGGTCATTTTCGTCCTCCCTAGGCATATTCTCGTCCAATTAGGGTTTTTAACCAATCTTGTGCATCCAATAAGTGATTTTGTGTCATGGGTTTAAAATTTAGGTCATTTTCGTCCTCCCTAGGCTTATTCTCATCCAATAAGGGTTTTTATCCAATCTTGTGCATCCAATAAGTGATTTTGTGTCATGGGTTTAACATTTAGGTCATTTTCGTCCTCCCTAGGCTTATTCTCATCCAATAAGGGTTTTTATCCAATCTTGTGCATCCAATAAGTACGTTTGTGTCTTTGGTTGAACATTTAGGTCATTTTCGTCCTCCCTAGGCATATTCTCGTCCAATTAGGGTTTTTAACAAATCTTGTGCATCCAACATGTGATTTTTTGTCATTGGTTGAACATTTAGGTCATTTTCATCCTCCCTAGGGTTATTCTCATCCAATTAGGGTTTTTAACCAATCTTGTGCATGCAATAAGTACGTTTGTGTCTTTGGTTGAACATTTAGGTCATTTTCGTTCTCCCTAGGCATATTCTCGTCCAATTAGGGTTTTTAACCAATCTTGTGCATCCAATAAGTGATTTTGTGTCATTGGTTTAACATTTAGGTCATTTTCGTCCTCCCTAGGCTTATTCTCATCCAATAAGGGTTTTTATCCAATCTTGTGCATCCAATAAGTACGATTGTGTCTTTGGTTGAACATTTAGGTCATTTTCGTCCTCCCTAGGCATATTCTCGTCCAATTAGGGTTTTTAACCAATCTTGTGCATCCAACATGTGATTTTTTGTCATTGGTTGAACATTTAGGTCATTTTCGTTCTCCCTAGGCATATTCTCATCTAATCAGGGTTTTTAACCAATCTTGTGCATCCAATAAATGATTTTGTGTCATGGGTTTAAAATTTAGGTCATTTTCGTCCTCCCTAGGCTTATTCTCATCCAATAAGGGTTTTTATCCAATCTTGTACATCCAATAAGTACGTTTGTGTCTTTGGTTGAACATTTAGGTCATTTTCGTCCTCCCTAGGCATATTCTCGTCCAATTAGGGTTTTTAACCAATCTTGTGCGTCTAACATGTGATTTTGTGTCATTGGTTGAACATTTAGGTCATTTTCGTCCTCCCTAGGCTTATTCTCATCCAATTAGGGTTTTTAACCAATCTTGTGCATGCAATAAGTAGGTTTGTGTCTTTGGTTGAACATTTAGGTCATTTTCGTTCTCCCTAGGCATATTCTCATCCAATTAGGGTTTTTAACCAATCTTGTGCATCCAATAAGTGATTTTGTGTCATGGGTTTAACATTTAGGTCATTTTCGTCCTCCCTAGGCTTATTCTCATCCAATAAGGGTTTTTATCCAATCTTGTGCATCCAATAAGTACGATTGTGTCTTTGGGTGAACATTTAGGTCATTTTCGTCCTCCCTAGGCATATTCTCGTCCAATTAGGGTTTTTAACCAATCTTGTGCATCCAACATGTGATTTTTTGTCATTGGTTGAACATTTAGGTGATTTTCGTCCTCCCTAGGCATATTCTCGTCCAATTAGGGTTTTTAACCAATCTTGTGCATCCAACATGTGATTTTTTGTCATTGGTTGAACATTTAGGTCATTTTCGTTCTCCCTAGGCATATTCTCATCCAATTAGGGTTTTTAACCAATCTTGTGCATCCAATAAGTGATTTTGTGTCATGGGTTTAACATTTAGGTCATTTTCGTCCTCCCTAGGCTTATTCTCATCCAATAAGGGTTTTTATCCAATCTTGTGCATCCAATAAGTACGATTGTGTCTTTGGTTGAACATTTAGGTCATTTTCGTCCTCCCTAGGCATATTCTCGTCCAATTAGGGTTTTAACCAATCTTGTGCATCCAACATGTGATTTTTTGTCATTGGTTGAACATTTAGGTCATTTTCGTCCTCCCTAGGGTTATTCTCATCCAATTAGGGTTTTTAATAAATCTTGTGCATCCAATAAGTGATTTTGTGTCATGGGTTTAACATTTAGGTCATTTTCGTCCTCCCTAGGCTTATTCTCATCCAATAAGGGTTTTTATCGAATCTTGTGCGTCCAATAAGTACGTTTGTGTCTTTGGTTGAACATTTAGGTCATTTTCGTCCTCCCTAGGCATATTCTCGTCCAATTACGGTTTTTAACCAATCTTGTGCGTCCAACATGTGGTTTTGTGTCATTGGTTGAACATTTAGGTCATTTTTGTCCTCCCTAGGCTTATTCTCATCCAATTAGGGTTTTTAACCAATCTTGTGCAAGCAATAAGTACGTTTGTGTCTTTGGTTGAACATTTAGGTCATTTTCGTTCTCCCTAGGCATTTCTCGTCCAATTAGGGTTTTTAACCAATCTTGTGCATCCAATAAGTGATTTTGTGTCGTGGGTTTAAAATTTAGGTCATTTTCGTCCTCACTAGGCTTATTCTCATCCAATAAGGGTTTTTATCCAATCTTGTGCATCCAATAAGTACGTTTGTGTCTTTGGTTGAACATTTAGGTTATTTTCGTCCTCCCTAGGCATATTCTCGTCCAATTAGGGTTTTTAACCAATCTTGTGCATCCAACATGTGATTTTTTGTCATTGGTTGAACATTTAGGTCATTTTCGTCCTCCCTAGGGTTATTCTCATCCAATTAGGGTTTTTAACCAATCTTGTGCATGCAATAAGTACGTTTGTGTCTTTGGTTAAACATTTAGGTCATTTTCGTTCTCCCTAGGCATATTCTCATACAATTAGGGTTTTTAACCAATCTTGTGCATCCAATAAGTCATTTTGTGTCATGGGTTTAACATTTAGGTCTTTTTCGTCCTCCCTAGGCTTATTCTCATCCAATAAGGGTTTTTATCGAATCTTGTGCATCCAATAAGTACGTTTGTGTCTTTGGTTGAACATTTAGGTCATTTTCGTCCTCCCTAGGCATATTCTCGTCCAATTAGGGTTTTTAACCAAACTTGTGCGTCCAACATGTGATTTTGTGTCATTGGTTGAACATTTAGGTCATTTTCGTCCTCCCTAGGGTTATTCTCATCCAATTAGTGTTTTTAACCAATCTTGTGCATGCAATAAGTTCGTTTGTGTCTTTGGTTGAACATTTAGGTCATTTTCGTCCTCCCTAGGCATATTCTCATCCAATTAGGGTTTTTAACCAATCTTGTGCATGCAATAAGTACGTTTGTGTCTTTGGTTGAACATTTAGGTCATTTTCGTTCTCCCTAGGCATATTCTCATCCAATTAGGGTTTTTAACCAATCTTGTGCATCCAATAAGTGATTTTGTGTCATGTGTTTAACATTTAGGTCATTTTCGTCCTCCCTAGGCTTATTCTCATCCAATAAGGGTTTTTATCGAATCTTGTGCATCCAATAAGTACGTTTGTGTCTTTGGTTGAACATTTAGGTCATTTTCGTCCTCCCTAGGCATATTCTCGTCCAATTAGGGTTTTTAACCAAACTTGTGCGTCCAACATGTGATTTTGTGTCATTGGTTGAACATTTAGGTCATTTTCGTCCTCCCTAGGCTTATTCTCATCCAATTAGGGTTTTTAACCAATCTTGTGCAAGAAATAAGTACGTTTGTGTCTTTGGTTGAACATTTAGGTCATTTTCGTTCTCCCTAGGCATATTCTCGTCCAATTAGGGTTTTTAACCAATCTTGTGCATCCAATAAGTGATTTTGTGTCATGGGTTTAAAATTTAGGTCATTTTCGTCCTCCCTAGGCTTATTCTCATCCAATAAGGGTTTTTATCCAATCTTGTGCATCCAATAAGTGATTTTGTGTCATGGGTTTAAAATTTAGGTCATTTTCGTCCTCCCTAGGCTTATTCTCATCCAATAAGGGTTTTTATCCAATCTTGTGCATCCAATAAGTACGTTTCGGTCTTTGGTTGAACATTTAGGTCATTTTCGTCCTCCCTAGGCATATTCTCGTCCAATTAAGGTTTTTAACCAATCTTGTGCATCCAACATGTGATTTTTTGTCATTGGTTGAACATTTAGGTCATTTTCGTCCTCCCTAGGGTTATTCTCATCCAATTAGGGTTTTTAACCAATCTTGTGCATGCAATAAGTACGTTTGTGTCTTTGGTTGAACATTTAGGTCATTTTCGTCCTCCCTAGGCATATTCTCATCCAATTAGGGTTTTTAACCAATCTTGTGCATGCAATAAGTACGTTTGTGTCTTTGGTTAAACATTTAGGTCATTTTCGTTCTCCCTAGGCATATTCTCATCCAATTAGGGTTTTTAACCAATCTTGTGCATCCAATAAGTGATTTTGTGTCATGGGTTTAACATTTAGGTCATTTTCGTCCTCCCTAGGCTTATTCTCATCCAATAAGGGTTTTTATCCAATCTTGTGCATCCAATAAGTACGATTGTGTCTTTGGTTGAACATTTAGGTCATTTTCGTCCTCCCTAGGCATATTCTCGTCCAATTAGGGTTTTTAACCAATCTTGTGCGTCCAACATGTGATTTTGTGTCATTGGTTGAACATTTAGGTCATTTTCATCCTCCCTAGGCTTATTCTCATCCAATTAGGGTTTTTAACCAATCTTGTGCATGCAATAAGTAGGTTTGTGTCTTTGGTTGAACATTTAGGTCATTTTCGTTCTCCCTAGGCATATTCTCATCCAATTAGGGTTTTTAACCAATCTTGTGCATCCAATAAGTGATTTTGTGTCATGGGTTTAACATTTAGGTCTTTTTCGTCCTCCCTAGGCTTATTCTCATCCAATAAGGGTTTTTATCGAATCTTGTGCATCCAATAAGTACGTTTGTGTCTTTGGTTGAACATTTAGGTCATTTTCGTCCTCCCTAGGCATATTCTCATCCAATTAGGGTTTTTAACCAATCTTGTGCATCCAACATGTGATTTTTTGTCATTGGTTGAACATTTAGGTCATTTTCGTCCTCCCTAGGGTTATTCTCATCCAATTAGGGTTTTTAACCAATCTTGTGCATGCAATAAGTACGTTTGTGTCTTTGGTTGAACATTAAGGTCATTTTCGTTCTCCCTAGGCATATTCTCATCCAATTAGGGTTTTTAACCAATCTTGTGCATCCAATAAGTGATTTTGTGTCATGGGTTTAACATTTAGGTCATTTTCGTCCTCCCTAGGCTTATTCTCATCCAATTAGGGTTTTTATCGAATCTTGTGCATCCAATAAGTACGTTTGTGTCTTTGGTTGAACATTTAGGTCATTTTCGTCCTCCCTAGGCATATTCTCGTCCAATTAGGGTTTTTAACCAATCTTGTGCGTCCAACATGTGGTTTTGTGTCATTGGTTGAACATTTAGGTCATTTTCGTCCTCCCTAGGCTTATTCTCATCCAATTAGGGTTTTTAACCAATCTTGTGCAAGCAATAAGTACGTTTGTGTCTTTGGTTGAACATTTAGGTCATTTTCGTTCTCCCTAGGCATTTTTCGTCCAATTAGGGTTTTTAACCAATCTTGTGCATCCAATAAGTGATTCTGTGTCATGGGTTTAAAATTTAGGTCATTTTCGTCCTCCCTAGGCTTATTCTCATCCAATAAGGGTTTTTATCCAATCTTGTGCATCCAATAAGTGATTTTGTGTCATGGATTTAAAATTTAGGTCATTTTCGTCCTCCCTAGGCTTATTCTCATCCAATAAGGGTTTTTATCCAATCTTGTGCATCCAATAAGTACGTTTGTGTCTTTGGTTGAACATTTAGGTCATTTTCGTCCTCCCTAGGCATATTCTCGTCCAATTAAGGTTTTTAACCAATCTTGTGCATCCAACATGTGATTTTTTGTCATTGGTTGAACATTTAGGTCATTTTCGTCCTCCCTAGG
>JBBPBP010001504.1:0-10968 GCA_037974735.1 Cicer chorassanicum
GGGAGGACGAAAATGACCTAAATATTCAACCAATGACACAAAATCACTTATTGGATGCACAAGATTGGTTAAAAACCCTAATTGGACGAGAATAAGCCTTGGGAAGACAAAAATGACCTAAATGTTCAACCAATGACACAAATGTACTTATTGGATGCACAAGATTGGTTAAAAACCCTAATTAGACGAGAATAAGCCTTGGGAGGACGAAAATGACTTAAATGTTCAACCAATGACACAAATATACTTATTGGATGCACAAGATTGGTTAAAAACCCTAATTGGACGAGAATAAGCTTTGGGAGGCAGAAAATGACCTAAATGTTCAACCAATGACACAAAATCACTTATTGGATGCACAAGATTGGTTAAAAACCCTAATTGGACGAGAATAAGCCTAGGGAAGACGAAAATGACCTAAATGTTCAACCAATGACACAAAATCACTTATTGGATGCACAAGATTGGTTAAAAACCCTAATTGGACAAGAATAAGCCTTGGGAGGACGAAAATGACCTAAATGTTCAACCAATGACACAAAATCACTTATTGGAGGCACAAGATTGGTTAAAAACCCTAATTGGACGAGAATAAGCCTTGCGAGGACGAAAATGACCTTAATGTTCAACCAATGACACAAATGTACTTATTGGATGCACAAGATTGGTTAAAAACCCTAATTGGACGAGAATAAGCCTTGGGAGGACGAAAATGACCTAAATGTTCAACCAATGACACAAATGTACTTATTGGATGCACAAGATTGGTTAAAAACCCTAATTGGACGAGAATAAGCCTTGGGAGGACGAAAATGACCTAAATGTTCAACCAATGACACAAAATCACTTATTGGATGCACAAGATTGGTTAAAAACCCTAATTGGACGAGAATAAGCCTAGGGAGGACGAAAATGACCTAAATGTTCAACCAATGACACCAAATCACTTATTGGATGCACAACATTGGTTAAAAACCCTAATTGGACGAGAATAATCCTTGGGAGGACGAAAATGACCTAAATGTTCAACCAATGACACAATTGTACTTATTGGATGCACAAGAGTGGTTAAAAACCCTAATTGGACGAGAATAAGCCTAGGGAGGACGAAAATGACCTAAATGTTCAACCAATGACACAAAATAAATTATTGGATGCACAAGATTGGTTAAAAACCCTAATTGGACGAGAATAAGCCTTGGGAGGACGAAAATGACCTAAATGTTCAACCAATGACACAAAATCACTTATTGGATGCACAAGATTGGTTAAAAACCCTAATTGGACGAGAATAAGCCTAGGGAGGACGAAAATGACCTAAATGTTCAACCAATGAAACAAATGTACTTATTAGATGCACAAGATTGGTTCAACACCCTAATTGGACGAAAATGACCTAAATGTTCAACCAATGACACAAAATCACTTATTGGATGCACAAGATTGGATAAAAACCCTAATTGGACGAGAATAAGTCTTGGGAGAACGAAAATGACCTAAATGTTCAACCAATGACACAAAATCACTTATTGGATGCACAAGATTGGTTAAAAACATTAATTGGACGAGAATAAGCCTTGGGAGGACGAAAATGACCTAAATGTTCAACCAATGACACAAAATCACTTATTGGATGCACAAGATTGGTTAAAAACCCTAATTGGACGAGAATAAGCCTAGGGAGGACGAAAATGACCTAAATGTTCAACCAATGACACAAAAGTACTTATTTGATGCACAAGATTGGTTAAAAACCCTAATTTGATGAGAATAAGCCAAGGGAGGACGAAAATGACCTAAATGTTCAACCAATGACACAAAATCACTTATTGGATGCACAAGATTGGTTAAAAACCCTAATTGGACGAGAATAAGCCTTGGGATGACGAAAATGACCTAAATGTTCAACCAATGGCACAAAATCTCTTATTGGATGCACAAGATTGGTTAAAAAACCTAAATGGACGAGAATAAGCCTTGGGAGGACGAAAATGACCTAAATGTTCAACCAATGACACAAAATCACTTATTGGATGCACAAGATTGGTTAAAAACCCTAATTGGACGAGAATAAGCCTAGGGAGGACGAAAATGACCTAAATGTTCAACCAATGACACAAAGTCACTTATTGGATGCACAATATTTGTTCAAAACCCTAATTGGACGAGAATAAGCCTAGGGAGGACGAAAATGACCTAAATGTTCAACCAATGACACAAAATCACTTATTGGATGCACAAGATTGGTTAAAAACCCTAATTGGACGAGAATAAGCCTAGGGAGGACGAAAATGACCTAAATGTTCAACCAAAGACACAAAATCACTTATTGGATGCACAAGATTGGTTAAAAACGCTAATTGGACGAGAATAAGCCTTGGGAGGACGAAAATGACCTAAATGTTCAACCAATGACACAAAATCACTTATTGGATGCACAAGATTGGTTAAAAACCCTAATTGGACGAGAATAAGCCTAGGGAGGACGAAAATGACCTAAATGTTCAACGAATGACACAAATGTACTTATTGGATGAACAAGATTGGTTAAAAACCCTAATTGGACGAGAATAAGCCTAAGGAGGACGAAAATGACCTAAATGTTCAACCAATGACACAAAATCACTTATTGGATGCACAAGATTGGTTAAAAACCCTAATTGGACGAGAATAAGCCTTGGGAGGACGAAAATCACCTAAATGTTCAAACAATGACACAAAATCACTTATTGGATGCACAAGATTGGTTAAAAACCCTAATTGGACTATAATAAGCCTGGGAGGACGAAAATGACCTAAATGTTCAACCAATGACACAAAATCACTTATTGGATGCACAAGATTGGTTTAAAACCCTAATTGGACGAGAATAAGCCTTGGGAGGACGAAAATGACCTAAATGTTCAACCAATGACACAAAATCACTTATTGGATGCACAAGATTGGTTAAAAACCCTAATTGGACGAGAATAAGCCTAGGGAGGACGAAAATGACCTAAATGTTCAACCAATGACACAAAATCACTTATTGGATGCACAAGATTGGTTAAAAACCCTAATTGGACAAGAATAAGCCTAGGGAGGACGAAAATGAACTAAATGTTCAACCAATGACACAAATGTACTTATTGGATGCACAAGATTGGTTAAAAACCCTAATTGGACGAGAATAAGCCTTGGGAAGACGAAAATGACCTAAATGTTCAACCAATGACACAAATGTACTTATTGGATGGACAAGATTGGTTACAAACCCTAATTGGACGAGAATAAGCCTTGGGAGGACGAAAATGACCTAAATGTTCAACCAATGACACAAAATCACTTATTGGATGCACAAGATTGGTTAAAAACCCTAATTGGACGAGAATAAGCCTAGGGAGGACGAAAATGACCTAAATGTTCAACCAATGACACAAAATCACTTATTGGATGCACAAGATTGGTTAAAAACCCTAATTGGACGAGAATAAGCCTTGGGAGGACGAAGATGACCTAAATGTTCAACCAATGACATAAATAAACTTATTGGATGCACAAGATTGGTTAAAAACCCTAATTGGACGAGAATAAGTCTTGGGAGGACGAAAATGACCTAAATGTTCAAAAAATGACACAAAATCACTTATTGGATGCACAAGATTGGTTAAAAACCCTAATTGGACGAGAATAAGCTTTTGGAGGACATAAATGACCTAAATGTTCAACCAATGACACAAATGTACTTATTGGATGCACAAGATTGGTTAAAAACCCTAATTGGACGACAATAAGCCTTGGGAGGACGAAAATGACCTAAATGTTCAACCAATGACACAAATGTACTTATTGGATGCACAAGATTGGTTAAAAACCCTAATTGGGCGAGAATAAGCCTTGGGAGGACGAAAATGACCTAAATGTTCAACCAATGACACAAAATCACTTATTGGATGCACAAGATTGGTTAAAAACCCTAATTGGACGAGAATAAGCCTAGGGAGGACGAAAATGACCTAAATGTTCAACCAATGACACAAATGTACTTATTGGATGCACAAGATTGGTTAAAAACCCTAATTGGACGAGAATAAGCCTTGGGAGAACTGAAATGACCTAAATGTTCAATCAATGACACAAAATCACTTATTGGATGCACAATATTGGTTAAAAACCCTAATTGGACGAGAATAAGCCTTGGGAGGACGAAAATGACCTAAATGTTCAACCAATGACACAAAATCACTTATTGGATGCACAAGATTGGTTAAAACCCCTAATTGGACGAGAATAAGCCTTGGGAGGACGAAAATGATCAAAATGTTCAACCAATGACACAAAATCACTTGTTGGGTGCACAAGATTGGTTAAAAACCCTAATTGGACGAGAATAAGCATTCGGAGGACGAAAATGACCTAAATGTTCAACCAATGACACAAATGTACTTATTGGATGCACAAGATTGGTAAAAAACCCTAATTGGACGAGAATAAGCATTGGGAGGACGAAAATGACCTAAATGTTCAACCAATGACACAAATGTACTTATTGAATGCACAAGATTGGTTAAAAACCCTAATTGGACGAGAATAAGCCTTGGGAGGACGAAAATGACCTAAATGTTCAACCAATGACACAAATGTACTTATTGAATGCACAAGATTGGTTAAAAACCCTAATTGGACGAGAATAAGCCTAGGGAAGACGAAAATGACCTAAATGTTCAACCAATGACACAAATGTATTTATTGGCTACACAAGATTGGTTTAAAACCCTAATTGGACGAGAATAAGCCTTGGGAGGACGAAAATGACCTAAATGTTCAAACAATGTCACAAAATCACTTATTGGATGCACAAGATTGGTTAAAAACCCTAATTGGACGAGAATAAGCCTAGGGAGGACGAAAATGACCTAAATGTTCAACCAATGACACAAAATCACTTAATGGATACACAAGATTGGTTAAAAACCCTAATTGGACGAGAATAAGCCTAGGGAGGACAAAAATGACCTAAATGTTCAACCAATGACACAAATGTACTTATTGGATGCACAAGATTGGTTAAAAACCCTAATTGGACGAGAATAAGTCTTGGGAGGACGAAAATGACATAAATGTTCAACCAATGACACAAAATCACTTATTGGATGCACAAGATTGGTTAAAAACCCTAATTGGACGAGAATAAGCCTTGGGAGGACAAAAATGACCTAAATGTTCAAACAATGACAAAATCACTTATTGGATGCACAAGATTGGTTAAAAACCCTAATTGGACGAGAATAAGCCTAGGGAGGACAAAAATGACCTAAATGTTCAACCAATGACACAAATGTACTTATTGGATGCACAAGATTGGTTAAAAACCCTAATTGGACGAGAATAAGCCTGGGGAGGACGAAAATGACCTAAATGTTCAACCAATGACACAAAATCACTTATTGGATGCACAAGATTGGTTCAAAACCCTAATTGGACGAGAATAAGCCTAGGGAGGACGAAAATGACCTAAATGTTCAACCAATGACACAAAATCACTTATTGAATGCACAAGATTCGTTCAAAACCCTAATTGGACGAGAATAAGCCTTGGGAGGAAGAAAATGACTTAAATGTTCAACCAATGACACAAAATCACTTATTGGATGCACAAGATTGGTTAAAAACCCTAATTGGACGAGAATAAGCCTTGGAAGGACGAAAATGACCTAAATGTTCAACCAATGACACAAAATCACTTATTGGATGCACAAGATTGGTTCAAAACCCTAATTGGACGACATTAAGCCTAGGGAGGACGAAAATGACCTAAATGTTCAACGAATGACACAAATGTACTTATTCGATGCACAAGATTTGTTAAAAACCCTAATTGGACGAGAATAAGCCTTGGGAGGACGAAAACGACCTAAATGTTCAACCAATGACACAAATGTACTTATTGGATGCACAAGATTGGTTCAAAACCGTAATTGGACGAGAATAAGCCTAGGGAGGACGAAAATGACTTAAATGTTCAACCAATGACACAAAATCACTTATTGGATGCACAAGATTGGTTAAAAACCCTAATTGGACGAGAATAAGCCTTGGGAGGACGAAAATGACCTAAATGTTCAACCAATGACACAAAATCACTTATTGGATGCACAAGATTGGTTCAAAACCCTAATTGGACGACATTAAGCCTAGGGAGGACGAAAATGACCTAAATGTTCAACGAATGACACAAATGTACATATTGGATGCACAAGATTGGTTAAAAACCCTAATTGGACGAGAATAAGCCTTGGGAGGACAAAAATGACCTAAATGTTCAAACAATGATACAAAATCACTTATTGGATGCACAAGATTGGTTAAAAACCCTAATTGGACGAGAATAAGCCTTGGGAGGACGAAAATGACCTAAATGTTCAACCAATGACACAAAATCACTTATTGGATGCACAAGATTGGTTAAAAACCCTAATTGGACGAGAATAAGCCTAGGGAGGACGAAAATGACCTAAATGTTCAACCAATAATACAAAATCACTTATTGGATGCACAAGATTGGTTAAAAACCCTAATTGGACGAGAATAAGCCTAGGGAGGACGAAAATGACCTAAATGTTCAACCAATGACACAAAATCACTTATTGGATGCACAAGATTGGTTAAAAACCCTAATTGGATAGAATAAGCCTTGGGAGGACGAAAATGACCTAAATGTTCAACCAATGACACAAAATCACTTATTGGATGCACAAGATTGGTTAAAAACCCTAATTGGACGAGAATAAGCCTAGGGAGGACGAAAATGACCTAAATGTTCAACCAATGACACAAAAGTACTTATTTGATGCACAAGATTGGTTAAAAACCCTAATTTGATGAGAATAAGCCAAGGGAGGACGAAAATGACCTAAATGTTCAACCAATGACACAAAATCACTTATTGGATGCACAAGATTGGTTAAAAACCCTAATTGGACGAGAATAAGCCTTGGGATGACGAAAATGACCTAAATGTTCAACCAATGGCACAAAATCTCTTATTGGATGCACAAGATTGGTTAAAAAACCTAAATGGACGAGAATAAGCCTTGGGAGGACGAAAATGACCTAAATGTTCAACCAATGACACAAAATCACTTATTGGATGCACAAGATTGGTTAAAAACCCTAATTGGACGAGAATAAGCCTAGGGAGGACGAAAATGACCTAAATGTTCAACCAATGACACAAATGTACTTATATGTTGCACAAGATTGGTTAAAAACCCTAATTGGACGAGAATAAGCCTTGGGAGGACGAAAATGACCTAAATGTTCAACCAATGACACAAAATCACTTATTGGATGCACAAGATTGGTTAAAAACCCTAATTGGACGAGAATAAGCCTAGGGAGGACGAAAATGACCTAAATGTTCAACCAATAACACAAATGTACTTATTGGATGCACAAGATTGGTAAAAAACCCTAATTGGACGAGAATAAGCCTTGGGAGGACGAAAATGACATAAATGTTCAACCAATGACACAAAATCACTTATTGGATGCACAAGATTGGTTAAAAACCCTAATTGGACGAGAATAAGCCTTGGGAGGACAAAAATGACCTAAATGTTCAAACAATGACACAAATGTACTTATTGGATGCACTAGATTGGTTAAAAACCCTAATTGGACGAGAATAAGCCTTGGGAGGACGAAAATGACCTAAGTGTTCAACCAATGACACAAAATCACTTATTGGATGCACAAGATTGGTTCAAAACCCTAATTGGACTAGAATTAGCCTAGGGAGGACGAAAATGACCTAAATGTTCAACCAATGACACAAAATCACTTATTGAATGCACAAGATTGGTTCAAAACCCTAATTGGACGAGAATAAGCCTTGGGAGGACGAAAATGACTTAAATGTTCAACCAATGACACAAAATCACTTATTGGATGCACAAGATTGGTTAAAAACCCTAATTGGACGAGAATAAGCCTTCGGAGGACGAAAATGACCTAAATGTTCAACCAATGACACAAATGTACTTATTGGATGCACAAGATTGGTTAAAAACCCTAATTGGACGAGAATAAGCATAAGGAGAACGAAAATGACCTAAATGTTCAATCAATGACAGAAAATCACTTATTGGATGCACAAGATTGATAAAAACCCTAATTGGACGAGAATAAGCCTAGGGAGGACGAAAATGACCTAAATGTTCAACCAATGACACAAAATCACTTATTGGATGCACAAGATTGGTTAAAAACCCTAATTGGACGAGAATAAGCCTAGGGAGGACGAAAATGACCTAAATGTTCAACCAAAGACACAAAATCACTTATTGGATGCACAAGATTGGTTAAAAACGCTAATTGGACGAGAATAAGCCTTGGGAGGACGAAAATGACCTAAATGTTCAACCAATGACACAAAATCACTTATTGGATGCACAAGATTGGTTAAAAACCCTAATTGGACGAGAATAAGCCTAGGGAGGACGAAAATGACCTAAATGTTCAACCAATGAAACAAATGTACTTATTAGATGCACAAGATTGGTTCAACACCCTAATTGGACGAAAATGACCTAAATGTTCAACCAATGACACAAAATCACTTATTGGATGCACAAGATTGGATAAAAACCCTAATTGGACGAGAATAAGTCTTGGGAGAACGAAAATGACCTAAATGTTCAACCAATGACACAAAATCACTTATTGGATGCACAAGATTGGTTAAAAACATTAATTGGACGAGAATAAGCCTTGGGAGGACGAAAATGACCTAAATGTTCAACCAATGACACAAAATCACTTATTGGATGCACAAGATTGGTTAAAAACCCTAATTGGACGAGAATAAGCCTAGGGAGGACGAAAATGACCTAAATGTTCAACCAATGACACAAGCGTACTTATTGGATGCACAAGATTGGTTAAAAACCCTAATTGGACGAGAATAAGCCTAGGGAGGACGAAAATGACCTAAATGTTCAACCAATGACACAAATGTACTTATTGGATGCACAAGATTGGTTAAAAACCCTAATTGGACGAGAATAAGCCTTTGAGGACTTAAATGACCTAAATGTTCAACCAATGACAAAAGATCACTTATTGGATGCACAAGATTGATTAAAAACCCTAATTGGACGAGAATAAGCATTGGGAGGACGAAAAATGACCTAAATGTTCAACCAATGACACAAAATCACTTATTGGATGCACAAGATTGGTTAAAAACCCTAATTGGACGAGAATAAGCCTAGGGAGGACGTAAATGACCTAAATGTTCAACCAATGACACAAATGTACTTATTGGATGCACAAGATTGGTTAAAAACCCTAATTGGACGAGAATAAACCTTGGGAGGACGAAAATGACCTAAATAATCAACCAATGACACAAAATCTCTTATTGGATGCACAAGATTGGTTAAAAACCCTAATTGGAAGAGAATAATCCTTGGGAGGACGAAAATGACCTAAATGTTCAACCAATGACACAAAATCACTTATTGGATGCACAAGATTGGTTAAAAACCCTAATTGGACGAGAATAAGCCTAGGGAGGACGAAAATGACCTAAATGTTCAACCAATGACACAAAATCACTTATTGGATGCACAAGATTGGTTAAAAACCCTAAACTGACGAGAATAAGCCTAGGGAGGACGAAACTGACCTAAATGTTCAACCAATGACACAAATGTACTTATTGGATGCACAAGATTGGTTAAAAACCCTAATTGGACGAGAATAAGCCTAGGGAGGACGAAAATGACCTAAATGTTCAACCAATGACACAAATGTACTAATTGGATGCACAAGATTGGTTAAAAACCCTAATTGGACGAGAATAAGCATAGGGAGGACGAAAATGACCTAAATGTTCAACCAATGACACAAATGTACTAATTGGATGCACAAGATTGGTTAAAAACCCTAATTGGACGAGAATAAGCCTAGGGAGGACGAAAATGACCTAAATGTTCAACCAATGACACAAATGTACTTATTGGATGCACAAGATTGGTAAAAACTTTTAATTGGACGAGAAAAAGCCTAGGGAGGACGAAAATGACCTAAATGTTCAACCAATGACACAAATGTACTTATTGGATGCACAAGATTGGTTAAAAACCCTAATTGGACGAGAATAAGCCTTGGGAGGACGAAAATGACCTAAATGTTCAACCAATGACATAAAATTACTTATTGGATGCACAAGATTGGTTAAAAACCCTAATTGGACAAGAATAAGCCTTGGGAGGACGAAAATGACCTAAATGTTCAACCAATGACACAAATGTACTTATTGGATGCACAAGATTGGTTAAAAACCCTAATTGGACGAGAATAAGCCTTGGGAAGACGAAAATGACCTAAATGTTCAACCAATTACACAAATGTACTTATTGGCTACACAAGATTGGTTAAAAACCCTAATTGGACGAGAATAAGCCTTGGGAGGACGAAAATGACCTAAATGTTCAAACAATGTCACAAAATCACTTATTGGATGCACAAGATTGGTTAAAAACCCTAATTGGACGAGAATAAGCCTAGGGAGGACGAAAATGACCTAAATGTTCAACCAATGACACAAAATCACTTATTGAATGCACAAGATTGGTTCAAAACCCTAATTGGACGAGAATAAGCCTTGGGAGGACTAAAATGACTTAAATGTTCAACCAATGACACAAAATCACTTATTGGATGCACAAGATTGGTTAAAAACCCTAATTGGACGAGAATAAGCCTTGGGAGGACGAAAATGACCTAAATGTTCAACCATTGACACAAAATCACTTATTGGATGCACAAGATTGGTTCAAAACCCTAATTGGACGAGAATAAGCCTAGGGAGGACGGAAATTACCTAAATGTTCAACCAATGACACAAAACCACTTATTGGATGCACAAGATTCTTTAAAAACCCTAATTGGACGAGAATAAGCCTTTGGAGGACGAAAATG
>JBBPBP010001505.1:0-10954 GCA_037974735.1 Cicer chorassanicum
CACAAGATTGGTTAAAAACTTTAATTGGATTTGAATAAGCCTACGGAGGACGAAAATAACCTAAATGCTAATCCAATTACATAAACGCACTTATTGGATGCCCAAGATTGGTTAAAAACCCAAATTGGATTAGAATAAGCGTAAGGAGGACGAAAGTTACCTAAATGTTCAACCAATGACACAAAATCACTTATTGGATGCACAAGATTCGTTAAAAACCCTAATTGGATATGAATAAGCTTAGGGGGGACAAAAATGACCTAAATGTTCAACCAATGACACAAAATCACTTATTGGATGCACAACATTGTTTAAAAACCCAAATTGGATATTAATAAGCATAGCGAGGACAAAAATGACCTAAATGTTCTACTAATGACACAAAATCACTTATTGAATGCATATTATTGGTTGCAAACCCTAATTGGAATAGAATAACTGTAAGGAGGAACAAAATCACTTATTGGATGCACATGATTGGTTAAAAAGCCTAATTGGAATAGAATAAGCCTAGGGAGGACGAAAATGACCTAAATGTTCAACCAATGACAGAAAATCACTTATTAAATGCACAAGATTGGTTAAAAACTTTAATTGGATTAAAATAAGCCTAGGTAGGACGAAAATAACCTAATTGTTAATCCAATGACAGAAACACACTTATTGGATGCACAAGATTGATTAAAAACCCTAATTGGATTGGAATAAGCCTAGAGAGGACGAATATTACCTAAATATTCAACCAATGACACAAAATCAATTATTAGATGCACAAGATTCGTTAAAAACCCTAATTGGATTAGAATAAGCCTAGGGGGGACTAAAATGACCTAAATTTTCAACCAACGACTCAAAATCACTTATTGGATGCACAACATTGGTTAAAAACCAAAATTGGATTAGAATAAGCCTAAGGAGGACAAAAATGGCCTTAATTTTCAACCAATGACACAAAATCATGTATTGGTTGTACAAGCTTGGTTCAAAACCTTTATTGGATTAAAATAAGCCTAGGGAGGACGAAAATGACCTAAATGTTCAACCAATGACACAAAATCACTTATTGAATGCACATGATTGGTTAAAAAGCCTAATTGGATTAGAATAAGCCTAGGGAGGACGAAAATGACCTAATGGTTAAAAACCCTAATTGGATTAGATTAAGCCTATGGAGGACGAAAATGACCTAAATGTGAATCCAATGACACAAACGCACTTATTGGATGCACAAGATTGGTTAAAAACTTTAATTGGAGTAGAATAAGCCTATGGAGGACGAAAATGACCTAAATGCTCAACCAATGACACAAAATCACTTATTAGATGCCTAAGATTGGTTAAAAACCCTAATTGGATTAGAACAAGCCTAGGGAGGACGAAAGTTACCTAAATGTTCAACCAATGACACGAAATCACTTATTGGATGCACAAGATTCGTTAAAAACCCTAATTGGATTAGAATAAGCTTAGGGGGGACAAAAATGACCTAAATGTTCAACCAATGACACAAAATCACTTATTGGATGCACATGATTGGTTAAAAACCCTAATTGGATTAGAATAAGCCTAGGGAGGACGAAAATGACCTAAATGTTCAACCAATTACAGAAAATCACTTATTGAATGCACAAGATTGGTTAAAAACTGTAATTGAATTAAAATAAGCCTAGGTAGGACGAAAATAACCTAAATGTTAATCCAATGACAGAAACGCACTTATTGGATGCACAAGATGATTAAAAACCCTAATTGGATTAAATTAAGCCTACAGAGGACAAAAATGACCTAAATGTTAATCCAATGACACAAACTCACTTATTGGATGCACAAGATTGGTTGAAAACCCTAATTGGTTTAGAATAAGCCAAGGGCGGACAAAAATGACCTTAAAGTTCAACCAACGACAGAAAATCACTTATTGGATGCACAAAATTCGTTAAAAACACTAATTGGATAAGAATAAGCCTATGGAGGATGAAAATGACCAAAATAATCAACCAATGACACAAAATCACTTATTGGATTCTAAAGATTGGTTAAAAAACCTAATTGGATTAGAATAAGCCTAGGGAGGACGAAAATGACCTAAATCTTAATCCAATGACACAAACTCACTTATTGAATGCACATGATTGGTTAAAAAGCCTAATTGGATTAGAATAAGCCTAGGGAGGACGAAAATGACCTAAAGGTTAAAAACCGTAATTTGATTAGATTAAGTCTAGGGAGGACGAAAATGACCTAAATGTTAATCCAATGACACAAATGCACTTATTGAATGCACAAGATTGGTTAAAAACTTTAATTGGATTTGAATAAGCCTACGGAGGACGAAAATAACCTAAATGCTAATCCAATTACATAAACGCACTTATTGGATGCCCAAGATTGGTTAAAAACCCAAATTGGATTAGAATAAGCGTAAGGAGGACGAAAGTTACCTAAATGTTCAACCAATGACACAAAATCATGTATTGGATGTACAAGCTTGGTTCAAAACCTTTATTGGATTAAAATAAGCCTAGGGAGGACGAAAATGACCTAAATGTTCAACCAATGACACAAAATCACTTATTGAATGCACATGATTGGTTAAAAAGCCTAATTGGATTAGAATAAGCCTAGGGAGGACGAAAATGGCCTAATGGTTAAAAACCATAATTCGATTAGATTAAGCCTATGGAGGACGAAAATGACCTAAATGTGAATCCAATGACAAAAACGCACTTATTGGATGCACAAGATTGGTTAAAAACTTTAATTGGAGTAGAATAAGCCTATGGAGGACGAAAATGACCTAAATGCTTATCGAATGACATAAACGCACTTATTGGATGCCTAAGATTGGTTAAAAACCCTAATTGGATTAGAACAAGCCTAGGGAGGACGAAAGTTACCTTAATGTTCAACTAATGACACAAAATCACTTATTGGATGCACAAGATTCGTTAAAAACCCTAATTGGATTAGAATAAGCTTAGGGGGGACAAAAATGACCTAAATGTTCAACTAATGACACAAAATCACTTATTGGATGCACATGATTGGTTAAAAACCCTAATTGGATTAGAATAAGCCTAGGGAGGACGAAAATGACCTAAATGTTCAACCAATTACAGAAAATCACTTATTGAATGCACAAGATTGGTTAAAAACTGTAATTGAATTAAAATAAGCCTAGGTAGGACGAAAATAACCTAAATGTTAATCCAATGACAGAAACGCACTTATTGGATGCACAAGATGATTAAAAACCCTAATTGGATTAAATTAAGCCTACAGAGGACAAAAATGACCTAAATGTTAATGCAATGACACAAACTCACTTATTGGATGCACAAGATTGGTTGAAAACCCTAATTGGTTTAGAATAAGCCAAGGGAGGACAAAAATGACCTTAAAGTTCAACCAACGACAGAAAATCACTTATTGGATGCACAAAATTCGTTAAAAACACTAATTGGAATAGAATAAGCCTATGGAGGATGAAAATGACCAAAATAATCAACCAATGACACAAAATCACTTATTGGATGCTAAAGATTGGTTAAAAACCCTAATTGGATTAGAATAAGCCTAGGGAGGACGAAAATGACCTAAATCTTAATCCAATGACACAAACTCACTTATTGAATGCACATGATTGGTTAAAAAGCCTAATTGGATTAGAATAAGCCTAGGGAGGACGAAAATGACCAAAAGGTTAAAAACCGTAATTCGATTAGATTAAGTCTAGGGAGGACGAAAATGACCTAAATGTTAATCCAATGACAAAAATGCACTTATTGAATGCACAAGATTGGTTAAAAACTTTAATTGGATTTGAATAAGCCTACGGAGGACGAAAATAACCTAAATGCTAATCCAATTACATAAACGCACTTATTGGATGCCCAAGATTGGTTAAAAACCCAAATTGGATTAGAATAAGCGTAAGGAGGACGAAAGTTACCTAAATGTTCAACCAATGACACAAAATCACTTATTGGATGCACAAGATTCGTTAAAAACCCTAATTGGATATGAATAAGCTTAGGGGGGACAAAAATGACCTAAATGTTCAACCAATGACACAAAATCACTTATTGGATGCACAACATTGTTTAAAAACCCAAATTGGATATTAATAAGCATAGCGAGGACAAAAATGACCTAAATGTTCTACTAATGACACAAAATCACTTATTGAATGCATATTATTGGTTGCAAACCCTAATTGGAATAGAATAACTGTAAGGAGGAACAAAATCACTTATTGGATGCACATGATTGGTTAAAAAGCCTAATTGGAATAGAATAAGCCTAGGGAGGACGAAAATGACCTAAATGTTCAACCAATGACAGAAAATCACTTATTAAATGCACAAGATTGGTTAAAAACTTTAATTGGATTAAAATAAGCCTAGGTAGGACGAAAATAACCTAATTGTTAATCCAATGACAGAAACACACTTATTGGATGCACAAGATTGATTAAAAACCCTAATTGGATTGGAATCAGCCTAGAGAGGACGAATATTACCTAAATATTCAACCAATGACACAAAATCACTTATTAGATGCACAAGATTCGTTAAAAACCCTAATTGGATTAGAATAAGCCTAGGGGGGACTAAAATGACCTAAATTTTCAACCAACGACTCAAAATCACTTATTGGATGCACAACATTGGTTAAAAACCAAAATTGGATTAGAATAAGCCTAAGGAGGACAAAAATGGCCTTAATTTTCAACCAATGACACAAAATCATGTATTGGTTGTACAAGCTTGGTTCAAAACCTTTATTGGATTAAAATAAGCCTAGGGAGGACGAAAATGACCTAAATGTTCAACCAATGACACAAAATCACTTATTGAATGCACATGATTGGTTAAAAAGCCTAATTGGATTAGAATAAGCCTAGGGAGGACGAAAATGACCTAATGGTTAAAAACCCTAATTGGATTAGATTAAGCCTATGGAGGACGAAAATGACCTAAATGTGAATCCAATAACACAAACGCACTTATTGGATGCACAAGATTGGTTAAAAACTTTAATTGGAGTAGAATAAGCCTATGGAGGACGAAAATGACCTAAATGCTCAACCAATGACACAAAATCACTTATTAGATGCCTAAGATTGGTTAAAAACCCTAATTGGATTAGAACAAGCCTAGGGAGGACGAAAGTTACCTAAATGTTCAACCAATGACACGAAATCACTTATTGGATGCACAAGATTCGTTAAAAACCCTAATTGGATTAGAATAAGCTTAGGGGGGACAAAAATGACCTAAATGTTCAACCAATGACACAAAATCACTTATTGGATGCACATGATTGGTTAAAAACCCTAATTGGATTAGAATAAGCCTAGGGAGGACGAAAATGACCTAAATGTTCAACCAATTACAGAAAATCACTTATTGAATGCACAAGATTGGTTAAAAACTGTAATTGAATTAAAATAAGCCTAGGTAGGACGAAAATAACCTAAATGTTAATCCAATGACAGAAACGCACTTATTGGATGCACAAGATGATTAAAAACCCTAATTGGATTAAATTAAGCCTACAGAGGACAAAAATGACCTAAATGTTAATCCAATGACACAAACTCACTTATTGGATGCACAAGATTGGTTGAAAACCCTAATTGGTTTAGAATAAGCCAAGGGCGGACAAAAATGACCTTAAAGTTCAACCAACGACAGAAAATCACTTATTGGATGCACAAAATTCGTTAAAAACACTAATTGGATAAGAATAAGCCTATGGAGGATGAAAATGACCAAAATAATCAACCAATGACACAAAATCACTTATTGGATTCTAAAGATTGGTTAAAAACCCTAATTGGATTAGAATAAGCCTAGGGAGGACGAAAATGACCTAAATCTTAATCCAATGACACAAACTCACTTATTGAATGCACATGATTGGTTAAAAAGCCTAATTGGATTAGAATAAGCCTAGGGAGGACGAAAATGACCTAAAGGTTAAAAACCGTAATTTGATTAGATTAAGTCTAGGGAGGACGAAAATGACCTAAATGTTAATGCAATGACACAAATGCACTTATTGAATGCACAAGATTGGTTAAAAACTTTAATTGGATTTGAATAAGCCTACGGAGGACGAAAATAACCTAAATGCTAATCCAATTACATAAACGCACTTATTGGATGCCCAAGATTGGTTAAAAACCCAAATTGGATTAGAATAAGCGTAAGGAGGACGAAAGTTACCTAAATGTTCAACCAATGACACAAAATCACTTATTGGATGCACAAGATTCGTTAAAAACCCTAATTGGATTAGAATAAGCTTAGGGGGGACAAAAATGACCTAAATGTTCAACCAATGACACAAAATCACTTATTGGATGCACAACATTGTTCAAAAACCCAAATTGGATATTAATAAGCATAGCAAGGACAAAAATGACCTAAATGTTCTACTAATGACACAAAATCACTTATTGAATGCATATTATTGGTTGCAAACCCTAATTGGAATAGAATAACTGTAGGGAGGAACAAAATCACTTATTGGATGCACATGATTGGTTAAAAAGCCTAATTGGAATAGAATAAGCCTAGGGAGGACGAAAATGACCTAAATGTTCAACCAATGACAGAAAATCACTTATTGAATGCACAAGATTGGTTAAAAACTTTAATTGGATTAAAATAAGCCTAGGTAGGACGAAAATAACCTAATTGTTAATCGAATGACAGAAACACACTTATTGAATGCACAAGATTGATTAAAAACCCTAATTGGATTGGAATAAGCCTAGAGAGGACGAATATTACCTAAATATTCAACCAATGACACAAAATCACTTATTAGATGCACAATATTCGTTAAAAACCCTAATTGGATTAGAATAAGCCTAGGGGGGACTAAAATGACCTAAATTTTCAACCAATGACACAAAATCACTTATTGGATGCACAACATTGGTTAAAAACCCAAATTGGATTGGAATAAGCCTAAGGAGGACAAAAATGGCCTTAATTTTCAACCAATGACACAAAATCATGTATTGGATGTACAAGCTTGGTTCAAAACCTTTATTGGATTAAAATAAGCCTAGGGAGGACGAAAATGACCTAAATGTTCAACCAATGACACAAAATCACTTATTGAATGCACATGATTGGTTAAAAAGCCTAATTGGATTAGAATAAGCCTAGGGAGGACGAAAATGACCTAAATGTTAATCCAATGACACAAACGCACTTATTGGATGCAGAAGATTGGTTAAAAACCCTAATTGGATTGGAATAAGCCTAGAGAGGACGATTATTACCTAAATGTTCAACCAATGACACAAAATCACTTATTAGATGCACAAGATTCGTTAAAAACCCTAATTCGATTAGAATAAGCTTAGGGGGGGCTAAAAGGACCTAAATGTTCAACCAATGACACAAAATCACTTATTGGATGCGCAACACTGTTAAAAAACCCAAATTGGATTAGAAAAAGCCTAGGGAGTACAAAAATGACCTTAATGTTCAACCAATGACACAAAATCACGTATTGGATGCACAAGATTGGTTCAAAACCCTAATTGGATTAAAATAAGCCTAGGGAGGACGAAAATTACCTAAATGTTCAACCAATGACACAAAATCACTTATTGGATGCACATGATTGGTTAAAAAGCCTAATTGGATTAGAATAAGCCTAGGGAGGACGAAAATGACCTAAAGGTTAAAAACTGTAATTCGATTAGATTAAGTCTAGGGAGGACGAAAATGACCTAAATGTTAATCCAATGACACAAACGCACTTACTGGATGCACAAGATTGGTTAAAAACTGTAATTGGATTAAAATAAGCCTAGCTAGGATGAAAATAACCTAATTGTTAATCCAATGACAAAAACACACTTATTGGATGCACAAGATTGATTAAAAACCCTAATTGGATTAGAATAAGCCTATAGAGGATGAAAATGACCTAAATGTTAATCCAATGACACAAACTCACTTATTGGATGCACATGATTGGTTAAAAACCCTAATTGGATTATTATACGCCAAGGGAGGATAAAAATGACCTTAATGTTCAACAAACAACACAAAATCACTTATTGGATGCACAAGATTGGTTAAAAACCCTAATTGGATTAGAATAAGCCTAGGGAGGACGCAAATGACCTTAATGTTCAACCAATGACACAAAATCACTTATTGGATGCTAAAGATTGGTTAAAAACCCTAATTGGATTAGAATAAGCCTAGGGAGGACGAATATGACCTAAATGTTAATCCAATAACACAAACGCACTTATTGGATGCAGAAGATTTGTTAAAAACCCTAATTGGATTGGAATAAGCCTAGAGAGGACGAATATTACCTAAATGTTCAACCAATGACACAAAATCACTTATTAGATGCACAAGATTCGTTAAAAACCCTAATTCGATTTAAATAAGCTTAGGGGGGGCTAAAAGGACCTAAATGTTCAACCAATGACACAAAATCACTTATTGGATGATAAAGATTGGTTAAAAACCCTAATTGGATTAGAATAAGCCTAGGGAGGACGAAAATGACCTAAATCTTAATCCAATGACACAAATGCACTTATTGGATGCAGAAGATTGGTTAAAAACCCTAATTGGATTGGAATAAGCCTAAAGAAGACGAATATTACCTAAATGTTCAACCAATGACTCAAAATCACTTATTAGATGCACAAGATTGATTAAAAACCCTAATTGGATTAGAATAAGCCTATAGAGGACGAAAATGACCTAAATGTTATCCAATGACACAAACTCACATATTGGATGCACATGATTGGTTAAAAACCCTAATTGGATTATTATACGCCAAGGGAGGATAAAAATGACCTTAATGTTCAACAAACAACACAAAATCACTTATTGGATGCACAAGATTGGTTAAAAACCCTAATTGGATTAGAATAAGCCTAGGGAGGACGCAAATGACCTTAATGTTCAACCAATGACACAAAATCACTTATTGGATGCTAAAGATTGGTTAAAAACCCTAATTGGATTAGAATAAGCCTAGGGAGGACGAATATGACCTAAATGTTAATCCAATAACACAAACGCACTTATTGGATGCAGAAGATTTGTTAAAAACCCTAATTGGATTGGAATAAGCCTAGAGAGGACGAATATTACCTAAATGTTCAACCAATGACACAAAATCACTTATTAGATGCACAAGATTCGTTAAAAACCCTAATTCGATTTAAATAAGCTTAGGGGGGGCTAAAAGGACCTAAATGTTCAACCAATGACACAAAATCACTTATTGGATGATAAAGATTGGTTAAAAACCCTAATTGGATTAGAATAAGCCTAGGGAGGACGAAAATGACCTAAATCTTAATCCAATGACACAAATGCACTTATTGGATGCAGAAGATTGGTTAAAAACCCTAATTGGATTGGAATAAGCCTAAAGAAGACGAATATTACCTAAATGTTCAACCAATGACCCAAAATCACTTATTAGATGCACAAGATTGATTAAAAACCCTAATTGGATTAGAATAAGCCTATAGAGGACGAAAATGACCTAAATGTTATCCAATGACACAAACTCACATATTGGATGCACATGATTGGTTAAAAACCCTAATTGGATTATTATACGCCAAGGGAGGATAAAAATGACCTTAATGTTCAACAAACAACACAAAATCACTTATTGGATGCACAAGATTGGTTAAAAACCCTAATTGGATTAGAATAAGCCTAGGGAGGACGCAAATGACCTTAATGTTCAACCAATGACACAAAATCACTTATTGGATGATAAAGATTGGTTAAAAACCCTAATTGGATTAGAATAAGCCTAGGGAGGACGAATATGACCTAAATGTTAATCCAATAACACAAACGCACTTATTGGATGCAGAAGATTGGTTAAAAACCCTAATTGGATTAGAATAAGCCTAGGGAGGACGAATATGACCTAAATGTTAATCCAATAACACAAACGCACTTATTGGATGCAGAAGATTTGTTAAAAACCCTAATTGGATTGGAATAAGCCTAGAGAGGACGAATATTACCTAAATGTTCAACCAATGACACAAAATCACTTATTAGATGCACAAGATTCGTTAAAAACCCTAATTCGATTTAAATAAGCTTAGGGGGGGCTAAAAGGACCTAAATGTTCAACCAATGACACAAAATCACTTATTGGATGATAAAGATTGGTTAAAAACCCTAATTGGATTAGAATAAGCCTAGGGAGGACGAAAATGACCTAAATCTTAATCCAATGACACAAATGCACTTATTGGATGCAGAAGATTGGTTAAAAACCCTAATTGGATTGGAATAAGCCTAAAGAAGACGAATATTACCTAAATGTTCAACCAATGACCCAAAATCACTTATTAGATGCACAAGATTGATTAAAAACCCTAATTGGATTAGAATAAGCCTATAGAGGACGAAAATGACCTAAATGTTAATCCAATGACACAAACTCACTTATTGGATGCACATGATTGGTTAAAAACCCTAATTGGATTATTATACGCCAAGGGAGGATAAAAATGACCTTAATGTTCAACAAACAACACAAAATCACTTATTGGATGCACAAGATTGGTTAAAAACCCTAATTGTATTAGAATAAGCCTAGGGAGGACGCAAATGACCTTAATGTTCAACCAATGACACAAAATCACTTATTGGATGCTAAAGATTGGTTAAAAACCCTAATTGGATTAGAATAAGCCTAGGGAGGACGAATATGACCTAAATGTTAATCCAATAACACAAACGCACTTATTGGATGCAGAAGATTTGTTAAAAACCCTAATTGGATTGGAATAAGCCTAGAGATGACGAATATTACCTAAATGTTCAACCAATGACACAAAATCACTTATTAGATGCACAAGATTCGTTAAAAACCCTAATTCGATTTAAATAAGCTTAGGGGGGGCTAAAAG
>JBBPBP010001507.1:0-10938 GCA_037974735.1 Cicer chorassanicum
ACAAGATTGGTTAAAAACCCGAATTGGACGAGAATAAGCCTTGGGAGGACGAAAATGACCTAAATGTTGAACCAATGACACAAAATCACTTACTGGATGCACAAGATTGGTTAAAAACCCTAATTAATCGAGAATAAGCCTAGGGAGGACGAAAATGACCTAAATGTTCAACCAATGACACAAATGTACTTATTGGATGCACAAGATAGGTTAAAAACCCTAATTGGACAAGAATAAGCCTTCGGAGAACGAAAATGACCTAAATGTTCAACCAATGACACAAAATCACTTATTGGATGCACAAGATTGGTTAAAAATCCGAATTGGACGAGAATAATCCTTGGAAGGACGAAAATGACCTAAATGTTCAACAAATGACACAAAATCACTTATTAGACGCACAAGATTGGTTAAAAACCCGAATTGGACGAGAATAAGCCTTGGGAGGACGAAAATGACCTAAATGTTGAACCAATGACACAAAATCACTTACTGGATGCACAAGATTGGTTAAAAACCCTAATTAATCGAGAATAAGCCTAGGGAGGACGAAAATGACCTAAATGTTCAACCAATGACACAAATGTACTTATTGGATGCACAAGATTGGTTAAAAACCCTAATTGGACAAGAATAAGTCTTGGGAGAACAAAAATGACCTAAATGTTCAACCAATGACACAAAATCACTTATTGGATGCACAAGATTGGTTAAAAACCCTAATTGGACGAGAATAAGCCTTGGGAGGACGAAAATGACCTAAATGTTCAACCAATGACACAAATGTACTTATTGGATGAACAAGATTGGTTAAAAACCCTATTTGGACGAGAATAAGCCTTGGGAGGACGAAAATGACCTAAATGTTCAACCAATGGCACAAAATCACTTATTGGATGCACAAGATTGGTTAAAAACCCTAATTGGACGAGAATAAGCCTAGGGTGGACGAAAATGACCTAAATGTTCAACCAATGACACAAAATCACTTATTGGATGCACAAGATTGGTTAAAAACCCTAATTGGACGAGAATAAGCCTTGGGATGACGAAAATGACCTAAATGTTCAACCAATGGCACAAAATCTCTTATTGGATGCACAAGATTGGTTAAAAAACCTAAATGGACGAGAATAAGCCTTGGGAGGACGAAAATGACCTAAATGTTCAACCAATGACACAAAATCACTTATTGGATGCACAAGATTGGTTAAAAACCCTAATTGGACGAGAATAAGCCTTGGGAGGACGAAAATGAACTAAATGTTCAACCAATGAAACAAAATCAGTTATTGGATGCACAAGATTGGTTAAAAACCCTAATTGGACGAGAATAAGCCTTGGGAGGACGAAAATGACCTAAATGTTCAACCAATGACACAAATGTACTTATTGGATGCACAAGATTGGTTAAAAACCCTAATTGGACGAGAATAAGCCTTGGGAGGAAGAAAATGACTTAAATGTTCAATTAACGACACAAAATCACTTATCGGATGCACAAGATTGGTTAAAAACCCTAATTGGACGAGAATAAGCCTTGGGAGGACGAAAATGACCTAAATGTTCAACCAATGACACAAATGTACTTATTGGATGCACAAGATTGGTTAAAAACCCTAATTGGACGAGAATAAGCATTGGGAGGACGAAAATGACCTAAATGTTCAACTAATGACGCAAATGTACTTATTGGATGCACAAGATTGGTTAAAAACCCTAATTGGACGAGAATAAGCCTTGGGAGGACGAAAATGACCTAAATGTTCAACCAATGACACAAATGTACTTATTGGATGCACAAGATTGGTTAAAAACCCTAATTGGACGAGAATAAGCCTTGGGAGGAAGAAAATGACCTAAATGTTCAACCAATGACACAAAATCACTTATTGGATGTACAAGATTGGTTAAAAACCCTAATTGGACGAGAATTAGCCTTGGGAGGACGAAAATGACCTAAATGTTCAACCAATGACACAAAATCACTTATTGGAGGCAAAAGATTGGTTAAAAACCCTAATTGGACGAGAATAAGCCTTGGGAGGACGAAAATGACCTAAATGTTCAACCAATGACACAAATGTACTTATTGGATGCACAAGATTGGTTAAAAACCCTAATTGGACGAGAATAAGCCTTGGGAGGACGAAAATGACCTAAATGTTCAACCAATGACACAAATGTACTTATTGGATGCACAAGATTGGTTAAAAACCCTAATTGGACGAGAATAAGCTTTGGGTGGTCGAAATGACCTAAATGTTCAACCAATGACACAAATGTACTTATTGGATGCACAAGATTGGTTAAAAACCCTAATTGGACGAGAATAAGCCTTGGGAGGACGAAAATGACCTAAATGTTCAACCAATGACACAAAATAACTTATTGGATGCACAAGATTGGTTAAAAACCCAAATTGGGCGAGAATAAGCCTTGGGAGGACAAAAATGACCTAAATGTTCAATCAATGACACAAAATCACTTATTGGATGCACAAGATTGGTTAAAAACCCTAATTGGACGAGAATAAGCCTTGGGAGGACGAAAATGACCTAAATGTTCAACCAATGACACAAATGTACTTATTGGATGCACAAGATTGGTTAAAAACCCTAATTGGACGAGAATAAGCCTTGGGAGGACAAAAATGACCTAAATGTTCAACCAATGACACAAAAGTACTTATTGGATGCACAAGATTGGTTAAAAACCCTAATTGGACGAGAATAAGCCTTGGGAGGACGAAAATGACCTAAATGTTCAACCAATGGCACAAAATCACTTATTGGATGCACAAGATTGGTAAAAAACCCTAATTGGACGAGAATAAGATTAGGGAGGACGAAAATGACCTAAATGTTCAACCAATGACACAAAATCACTTATTGGATGCACAAGATTGGTTAAAAACCCTAATTGGACGAGAATAAGCCTTGGGAGGACGAAAAATGACCTAAATGTTCAACAAATGACACAAATGTACTTATTGGATGCACAAGATTGGTTAAAAACCCTAATTGGACAAGAATAAGCCTAGGGAGGCGAAAATGACCTAAATGTTCAACCAATGACACAAAATCACTTATTGATTGCACAAGAATGGTTAAAAACCCTAATTGGACGAGAATAAGCCTTGGGAGGACGAAAATGACCTAAATGTTCAACCAATGACACAAATGTACTTATTGGATGCACAAGATTGGTTAAAAACCCTAATTGGACGAGAATAAGCCTAGGGAGGACGAAAATGACCTAAATGTTCAACCAATGACACAAAATCACTTATTGGATGCACAAGATTGGTTAAAAACCCTAATTGGACGAGAATAAGCCTAGGGAGGACGAAAATGACCTAAATGTTCAACCAATGGCACAAGTATACTTATTGGATGCACAAGATTGGTTAAAAACCCTAATTGGACGAGAATAAGCATAGGGAGGACGAAAATGACCTAAATGTTCAACCAATGACACAAAATCACTTATTGGATGCACAAGATTGGTTAAAAACCCTAATTGGACGAGAATCAGCTTTTAGAGGACATAAATGACCTAAATGTTCAACCAATGACACAAATGTACTTATTGGATGAACAAGATTGGTTAAAAACCCTAATTGGACGAGAATAAGCCTTGGGAGGACGAAAATGACCTAAATGTTCAACCAATGGCACAAAATCACTTATTGGATGCACAAGATTGGTTAAAAACCCTAATTGGACGAGAATAAGCCTAGGGAGAACGAAAATGACCTAAATGTTCAACCAATGACACAAATGTACTTATTGGATGCACAAGATTGGTTAAAAACCCTAATTGGACGAGAATAAGACTAGGGAGGACGAAAATGACCTAAATGTTCAACCAATGACACAAAATCACTTATTGGATGCACAAGATTTGTTAAAAACCCTAATTGGACGAGAATAAGCCTTGGGAGGACGAAAATGACCTAAATGTTCAACTAATGACACAAATGTTCTTATTGGATGCACAAGATTGGTTAAAAACCCTAATTGGACGAGAATAAGCCTTGGGAGGACGAAAATGACCTAAATGTTCAACCAATGACACAAATGTACTTATTGGATGCACAAGATTGGTTAAAAACCCTAATTGGACGAGAATAAGCATTGGGAGGACGAAAATGACCTAAATGTTCAACCAATGACACAAAATCACTTATTGGATGCACAAGATTGGTTAAAAACCCTAATTGGACGAGAATAAGTCTTGAGATGACGAAAATGACCTAATTGTTCAACCAATGACACAAAATATCTTATTGGATGCACAAGATTGGTTAAAAACCCTAATTGGACGAGAATAAGCCTTGGGAGGACGAAAATGACCTAAATGTTCAACCAATGACACAAATGTACTTATTGGATGCACAAGATTGGTTAAAAACCCTAATTGGACGAGAATAAGCCTTGGGAGGACGAAAATGACCTAAATGTTCAACCAATGTCACAAAATCACTTATTGGATGCTCAAGATTGGTTGAAAACCCTAATTAGACGAGAATAAGCCTAGGGAGGACGAAAATGACCTAAATGTTCAAACAATGACACAAATGTACTTATTGGATGCCCAACATTGGTTAAAAACCCTAATTGGACGAGAATAAGCCTTGGGAGGACGAAAATGACCTAAATGTTCAACCAATGACACAAATGTACTTATTGGATGCACAAGATTGGTTAAAAACCCTAATTGGACGAGAATAAGCCTAGGGAGGACGAAAATGACCTAAATGTTCAACCAATGACACAAATGTACTGATTGGATGCACAAGATTGGTTAAAAACCCTAATTGGACGAGAATAAGCCTTGGGAGGACGAAAATGACCTAAATGTTCAACCAATGGCACAAAATCACTTATTGGATGCACAAGATTGGTTAAAAACCCTAATTGGACGAGAATAAGCCTAGGGAGGACGAAAATGACCTAAATGTTCAACCAATGATACAAAATCACTTAATGGATGCACAAGATTGGTTAAAAACCCTAATTGGACGAGAATAATCCTTGGAAGGACGAAAATGACCTAAATGTTCAACAAATGACACAAAATCACTTATTAGACGCACAAGATTGGTTAAAAACCCTAATTGGACGAGAATAAGCCTTGGGAGGACGAAAATGACCTAAATGTTGAACCAATGACACAAAATCACTTACTGGATGCACAAGATTGGTTAAAAACCCTAATTAATCGAGAATAAGCCTAGGGAGGACGAAAATGACCTAAATGTTCAACCAATGACACAAATGTACTTATTGGATGCACAAGATTGGTTAAAAACCCTAATTGGACAAGAATAAGTCTTGGGAGAACAAAAATGACCTAAATGTTCAACCAATGACACAAAATCACTTATTGGATGCACAAGATTGGTTAAAAACCCTAATTGGACGAGAATAAGCCTTGGGAGGACGAAAATGACCTAAATGTTCAACCAATGACACAAATGTACTTATTGGATGAACAAGATTGGTTAAAAACCCTATTTGGACGAGAATAAGCCTTGGGAGGACGAAAATGACCTAAATGTTCAACCAATGGCACAAAATCACTTATTGGATGCACAAGATTGGTTAAAAACCCTAATTGGACGAGAATAAGCCTAGGGTGGACGAAAATGACCTAAATGTTCAACCAATGACACAAAATCACTTATTGGATGCACAAGATTGGTTAAAAACCCTAATTGGACGAGAATAAGCCTTGGGATGACGAAAATGACCTAAATGTTCAACCAATGGCACAAAATCTCTTATTGGATGCACAAGATTGGTTAAAAAACCTAAATGGACGAGAATAAGCCTTGGGAGGACGAAAATGACCTAAATGTTCAACCAATGACACAAAATCACTTATTGGATGCACAAGATTGGTTAAAAACCCTAATTGGACGAGAATAAGCCTTGGGAGGACGAAAATGAACTAAATGTTCAACCAATGAAACAAAATCAGTTATTGGATGCACAAGATTGGTTAAAAACCCTAATTGGACGAGAATAAGCCTTGGGAGGACGAAAATGACCTAAATGTTCAACCAATGACACAAATGTACTTATTGGATGCACAAGATTGGTTAAAAACCCTAATTGGACGAGAATAAGCCTTGGGAGGAAGAAAATGACTTAAATGTTCAATTAACGACACAAAATCACTTATCGGATGCACAAGATTGGTTAAAAACCCTAATTGGACGAGAATAAGCCTTGGGAGGACGAAAATGACCTAAATGTTCAACCAATGACACAAATGTACTTATTGGATGCACAAGATTGGTTAAAAACCCTAATTGGACGAGAATAAGCATTGGGAGGACGAAAATGACCTAAATGTTCAACTAATGACGCAAATGTACTTATTGGATGCACAAGATTGGTTAAAAACCCTAATTGGACGAGAATAAGCCTTGGGAGGACGAAAATGACCTAAATGTTCAACCAATGACACAAATGTACTTATTGGATGCACAAGATTGGTTAAAAACCCTAATTGGACGAGAATAAGCCTTGGGAGGAAGAAAATGACCTAAATGTTCAACCAATGACACAAAATCACTTATTGGATGTACAAGATTGGTTAAAAACCCTAATTGGACGAGAATTAGCCTTGGGAGGACGAAAATGACCTAAATGTTCAACCAATGACACAAAATCACTTATTGGAGGCAAAAGATTGGTTAAAAACCCTAATTGGACGAGAATAAGCCTTGGGAGGACGAAAATGACCTAAATGTTCAACCAATGACACAAATGTACTTATTGGATGCACAAGATTGGTTAAAAACCCTAATTGGACGAGAATAAGCCTTGGGAGGACGAAAATGACCTAAATGTTCAACCAATGACACAAATGTACTTATTGGATGCACAAGATTGGTTAAAAACCCTAATTGGACGAGAATAAGCTTTGGGTGGTCGAAATGACCTAAATGTTCAACCAATGACACAAATGTACTTATTGGATGCACAAGATTGGTTAAAAACCCTAATTGGACGAGAATAAGCCTTGGGAGGACGAAAATGACCTAAATGTTCAACCAATGACACAAAATAACTTATTGGATGCACAAGATTGGTTAAAAACCCTAATTGGCGAGAATAAGCCTTGGGAGGACGAAAATGACCTAAATGTTCAACCAATGACACAAAATCACTTATTGGATGCAAAAGATTGGTTAAAAACCCTAATTGGACGATAATAAGCCTTGAGAGGACGAAAATGACCTAAATTTTCAACCAATGACGCAAAATCACTTATTGGATGCACAAGATTGGATAAAAACCCTAATTGGACGAGAGTAAGCCTTGGGAGGATGAAAATGACCTAAATGTTCAACAAATGACACAAAATCACTTATTGGATGCACAAGATTGGTTAAAAACCCTAATTGGACATGAATAAGCCTTTGGAGGAAGAACATGACCTAAATGTTCAACCAATGACACAAATGTACTTATTGGATGCACAAGATTGGTTAAAAACCCTAATTGGACGAGAATAAGCCTTGGGAGGACGAAAATGACCTAAATGTTCAACCAATGACACAAAAGCACTTGTTGGATGCACAAGATTGGTTAAAAACCCTAATTGGACGAGAATAAGCCTTGGGAGGACGAAAATGACCTAAATGTTCAACCAATGACACAAATGTACTTATTGGATGCACAAGATTGGTTAAAAACCCTAATTGGACGAGAATAAGCCTTGGGAGGACGAAAATGACCAAAATGTTCAACCAATGACACAAAATCACTTATTGCATGCACAAGATTGGTTAAAAACCCTAATTGGACGAGAATAAGCCTTGGGAGGACGAAAATGACCTAAATGTTCAACCAATGACACAAATGTACTTATTGGATGCACAAGATTGGTTAAAAACCCTAATTGGACGAGAATAAGCCTTGGGAGGACGAAAATGACCTAAATGTTCAACCAATGACACAAATGTACTTATTGGATGCACAAGATTGGTTAAAAACCCTAATTGGACGAGAATAAGCCTTGGGAGGAAGAAAATGACCTAAATGTTCAACCAATGACACAAAAGCACTTATTGGATGCACAAGATTGGTTAAAAACCCTAATTGGACGAGAATAAGCCTTGGGAGGACGAAAATGACCTAAATGTTCAACCAATGACACAAATGTACTTATTGGATCCACAAGATTGGTTAAAAACCCTAATTGGACGACAATAAGCCTTGGGAGGACGAAAATGACCTAATTGTTCAACCAATGACACAAATGTACTTATTGGATGCACAAGATTGGTTAAAAACCCTAATTGGACGAGAATAAGCCTTGGGAGGACGAAAATGACCTAAATGTTCAACCAATGGCACAAAATCACTTATTGGATGCACAAGATGGGTTAAAAATCCTAATTGGACAAGAATAAGCCTTGGGAGGACGAAAATGACCTAAATGTTCAACCAATGACACAAAATCATTTATTGGATGCACAAGATTGGTTAAAAACTCTAATTAGACGAGAATAAGCCTTGGGAGGACGAAAATGACCTAAATGTTCAACCAATGACACAAATGTACTTATTGGATGCACAAGATTGGTTAAAAACCCTAATTGGACGAGAATAAGCCTTGGGAGGACGAAAATGACCTAAATGTTCAACCAATGGCACAAAATCACTTATTGGATGCACAAGATTGGTTAAAAACCCTAAATTGACGAGAATCAGCTTAGGGAGGACGAACATGACCTAAATGTTCAACCAATGACACAAATGTACTTATTGGATGCACAAGATTGGTTAAAAACCCTAAATGGACGAGAATAAGCATAGGGAGGACGAAAATGACCTAAATGTTTAACCAATGACACAAAATCACTTATTGGATGCATAAGATTGGTTAAAAACCCTAATTGGACGAGAATAAGCCTTGGGAGGACGAAAATGACATCAATGTTCAACCAATGACACAAATGTACTTATTGGATGCACAAGATTGGTTAAAAACCCTAATTGGACGAGAATAAGCCTTGGGAGGACGAAAATGACCTAAATGTTCAACCAATGGCACAAAATCACTTATTGGATGCACAAGATTGGTTAAAAACCCTAATTGGACGAGAATAAGCCTTGTGAGGACGAAAATGACCTAAATGTTCAACCAATGACACAAATGTACTTATTGGATGCACAAGATTGGTTAAAAACCCTAATTGGACGAGAATAAGCCTTGGGAGGACGAAAATGACCTAAATGTTTAACCAATGACACAAATGTAGTTATTGGATGCACATGATGGGTTAAAAACCCTAAATGGACGAGAATAAGCCTAGGGAGGACGAAAATGACCAAAATGTTCAATCAATGACACAAAATCACTTATTGGATGCACAAGATTGGTTAAAAACCCTAATTGGACGAGAATAAGCCACGGGAGCACGAAAATGACCTAAATGTTCAACCAAAGACACAAAATCACTTATTAGATGCACAAGATTGGTTAAAAACCCTAATTGGACGAGAATAAGCCTTTGGAGGACATAAATGACCTAAATGTTCAACTAATGACACAAATGTACTTATTGGATGCACAAGATTGGTTAAAAACCCTAATTGGACGAGAATAAGCCTTGGGAGGACGAAAATGACCTAAATGTTCAACCAATGACACAAATGTACTTATTGGATGCACAAGATTGGTTAAAAACCCTAATTGGACGAGAATAAGCCTAGGGAGGACGAAAATGACCTAAATGTTAACCAATGACACAAATGTACTTATTGGATGCACTAAATTGGTTAAAAACCCTAATTGGACGAGAATAAGCCTTGGGAGGACGAAAATGACCTAAATGTTCAACC
Organism: Cicer chorassanicum; assembly: GCA_037974735.1. Classification (NCBI taxonomy): domain Eukaryota; kingdom Viridiplantae; phylum Streptophyta; class Magnoliopsida; order Fabales; family Fabaceae; genus Cicer; species Cicer chorassanicum. Next base: position 9,870 of record JBBPBP010001507.1, read on the forward strand.
AATGGCACAAAATCACTTATTGGATGCACAAGATTGGTTAAAAACCCTAATTGGACGAGAATAAGCCTTGGGAGGACGAAAATGACCTAAATGTTCAACCAATAGAACAAAATCACTTATTGGAAGCACAAGATTGGTTAAAAACCCTAATTGGACGAGAATAAGCCTAGGGAGGACGAAAATGACCTAAATGTTAAACCAATGACACCAATGTACTTATTGGATGCACAAGATTGGTTAAAAACCCTAATTGGTCGAGAATAAGCCTTGGGAGGACGAAAATGACCTAAATGTTCAACCAATGACACAAATGTACTTATTGGATTCACAAGATTGGTTAAAAACCCTAATTGGACGAGAATAAGCCTTGGGAGGACGAAAATGACCTAAATGTTCAACCAATGGCACAAAATCACTTATTGGATGCACAAGATTGGTTAAAAACCCTAATTGGACGAGAATAAGCCTAGGGAGAACGAAAATGACCTAAATGTTCAACCAATGACACAAAATAACTTATTGGATGCACAAGATTGGTTAAAAACCCTAATTGGACAAGAATTAGTCTTGGGAGAACGAAAATGACCTAAATGTTCAACCAATGACACAAAATCACTTATTGGATGAACAAGATTGGTTAAAACCCCTAATTCGACGAGAATAAGTCTTTGGAGGACGAAAATGACCTAAATGTTCAACCAAAGACACAAATGTACTTATTGGATGCACAACATTGGTTAGAAACCCTAATTGGACGAGAATATGCCTTGGGAGGACGAAAATGACCTAAATGTTCAACCAATGGCACAAAATCACTTATTGGATGCACAAGATTGGTTAAAAACCCTAATTGGACGAGAATAAGCCTAGGGAGGACGAAAATGACCTAAATGTTCAACCAATGACACAAAATAACTTATTGGATGCACAAGATAGGTTTAAAACCCTAATTGGACAAGAATAAGCCTTGGGAGAACGAAAATGACCTAAATATTCAACCAATGACACAAAATCACTTATTGGATGCACAAGATTGGTTAAAAACCCTAATTGGACGAGAATAAGCCTT
>JBBPBP010001508.1:0-10935 GCA_037974735.1 Cicer chorassanicum
ATAAGTGATTTTGTGCTATTAGTTGAACATTTAGGTCATTTTCGTCCTCCTAAGGCTTATTCTCGTCCAATTAGGGTTTTTAACCAATCTTGTGCATCCAATAAGTACATTTGTGTCATTGGTTGAACATTTAGGTCATTTTCTTCCTCCCAAGGCTTATTCTCGTCCAATTAGGGTTTTTAACCAATCTTGTGCATTCAATAAGTAATTTTGTGTCATAGGTTGAACATTTAGGTCATTTTCGTCCTCCCAAGGCTTATTCTCGTCCAATTAGGGTTCTTAACCAATCTTGTGCATCCAATAAGTGATTTTGTGTCATTGGTTGAACATTTAGGTCATTTTCGTCCTCCCTAGTCTTTTTCTCGTCGAATTAGGGTTTTTAACCAATCTTGTGCATCCGATAAGTACATTTGTGTCATTGGTTGAACATTTAGGTCATTCTCGTCCTCTCTAGGCTTATTCTCGTCCAATTAGGGTTTTTAACCAATCTTGTGCATTCAATAAGTACATTTGTGTCATTGGTTGAACATTTAGGTCATTTTCGTCCTCCCTAGGCTTATTCTCGTCCAATTAGGGTTTTTAACCAATCTTGTGCATCCAATAAGTAATTTTGTGTCATTGGTTGAACATTTAGGTCAATTTCGTCCTCCCAAGGCTGATTCTCGTCCAATTAGGGTTTTTAACCAATCTTGTGCATCCATTAAGTACATTTGTGTCATTGGTTGAACATTTAGGTCATTTTCGTCCTCCCAAGGCTTATTCTCGTCCAATTAGGGTTTTTAACCAATCTTGTGCATCCAATAAGTGATTTTGTGTCATTGGTTGAACATTTAGGTCATTTTCGTCCTCTCTAGGCTTTTTCTTGTCCAATTAGGGTTTTTAACCAATCTTGCGCATTCAATAAGTACATTTGTGTCATTGGTTGAACATTTAGGTCATTTTCGTCCTCCCAAGGCTTATTCTCGTCCAATTAGGGTTCTTAACCAATCTTGTGCATCCAATAAGTGATTTTGTGTCATTGGTTGAACATTTAGGTCATTTTCGTCCTCCCTAGTCTTTTTCTCGTCCAATTAGGGTTTTAACCAATCTTGTGCATCCAATAAGTGATTTTGTGTCATTGGTTGAACATTTAGGTCATTTTCGTCATTCCAAGGCTTATTCTCGTCCAATTAGGGTTTTTAACCAATCTTGTGCATCCAATAAGTGATTTTATGTCATTGGTTGAACATTTAGGTCATTTTCGTCCTCCGAAGGCTTATTCTCGTCCAATTAGGTTTTTTAACCAATCATGTGCATCCAATAAGTACATTTGTGTCATTGGTTGGACTTTAGGTCATTTTCGTCCTCACAAGGCTTATTCTCGTCCAATTAGGATTTTTAACCATTCTTGTGCATCCAATAAGTGATTTTGTGTCATTGGTTGAACATTTAGGTCATTTTCGTCCTCCCAAGGCTTATTCTCGTCCAATTAGGGTTTTTAACCAATCTTGTGCATCCAATAAGTGATTTTGTGTCATTGGTTGAACATTTAGGTCATTTTGGTCCTCCCTAGGCTTATTCTCGTCGAATTAGGGTTTTTAACCAATCGTGAGCATCCAATAAGTACATTTGTGTCATTGGTTGAACATTTAGGTCATTTTCGTCCTCCCTAGGCTTATTTTTGTCCAATTAGGGTTTTTAACCAATCTTGTGCATCCAATAAGTGATTTTGTGCCATTGGTTGAACATTTAGGTCCTTTTTGTCCTGCCAAGGCTTATTCTCATCCAATTAGGGTTATTAACCAATCTTGTGCATCCAATAAGTGATTTTGTGTCATTGGTTGAACATTTAGGTCATTTTCGTCCTCCCAAGGCTTATTCTCGTCCAATTAGGGTTTTTAACCAATCTTGTGCATCCAATAAGTGATTTTGTGTCATTGGTTGAACATTTAGGTCATTTTCGTCCTCCCTAGGCTTATTCTCGTCCAATTAGGGATTTTTAACAATCTTGTGCATCCAATAAGTGATTTTATGCCATTGGTTGAACATTTAGGTCATTTTCGTCCTCCCAAGGCATATTCTCGTCCAATTAGGGTTTTTTAACAATCTTGTGCATCCAATAAGTACATTTGTTTCATTGGTTGAACATTTAGGTCATTTATGTCCTCCAAAAGCTTATTCTCATCCAATTAGGGTTTTTAACCAATCTTGTGCATCCAATAAGTGATTTTGTGTCATTGGTTGAACATTTAGGTCATTTTCGTCCTCCCAAGGCTTATTCTCGTCCAATTAGGGTTTTTAACCAATCTTGTGCATCCAATAAGTGATTTTGTGTCATTGGTTGAACATTTAGGTCATTTTCGTCCTCCCAAGGCTTATTCTCGTCCAATTAGGGTTTTTAACCAATCTTGTGCATCCAATAAGTGATTTTGTGTCATTGGTTGAACATTTAGGTCATTTTCGTCCTCCCAAGGCTTATTCTCGCCCAAGTAGGGTTTTTAACCAATCTTGTGCATCCAATAAGTGATTTTGTGTCATTGGTTGAACATTTAGGTCATTTTCGTCCTCCCAAGGCTTATTCTCGTCCAATTAGGGTTTTTAACCAATCTTGTGCATCCAATAAGTGATTTTGTGTCATTGGTTGAACATTTAGGTCATTTTCGTCCTCCCAAGGCTTATTCTCGTCCAATTACAGTTTTTAACCAATCTTGTGCATCCATTAAGTACATTTGTGTCATTGGTTGAACATTTAGGTCATTTTCGTCCTCCCAAGGCTTATTCTCGTCCAATTCGGGTTTTTAACCAATCTTGTGCATCCAATAAGTACATTTGTGTCATTGGTTGAACATTTACGTCATTTTCGTCCTCCCAAGGCTTATTCTCGTCCAGTTACGGTTTTTATCCAATCTTGTGCATCCAATAAGTGATTTTGTGTCATTGGTTGAACATTTAGGTCATTTTCGTCCTCCCAAGGCTTATTCTCGTCCAATTAGGGTTTTTAACCAATCTTGTGCATCCAATAAGTGATTTTGTGTCATTGGTTGAACATTTAGGTCATTTTCGTCCTCCCAAGGCTTATTCTCGTCCAATTAGGGTTTTTAACCAATCTTGTGCATCCAATAAGTGATTTTGTGTCATTGGTTGAACATTTAGATCATTTTCGTCCTCCCAAGGCTTATTCTCGTCCAATTAGGGTTTTTAACCAATCTTCTGCATCCAATAAGTGATTTTGTGTCATTGGTTGAACATTTAGGTCATTTTCATCCTCCCAAGGCTTATTCTCGTCCAATTAGGGTTTTTAACCAATCTTGTGCATCCAATAAGTGATTTTGTGTCATTGGTTGAACATTTAGGTCATTTTCGTCCTCCCAAGGCTTATTCTCGTCCAATTAGGGTTTTTAACCAATCTTGTGCATCCAATAAGTGATTCTGTGTCATTGGTTGAACATTTAGGTCATTTTCGTCCTCCCAAGACTTATTCTCGTCCAATTAGGGTTTTTAACCAATCTTGTGCATCCAATAAGTGATTTTGTGTCATTGGTTGAACATTTAGGTCATTTTCGTCCTCCCAAGGCTTTTTCTCGTCCAATTAGGGTTTTTAACCAATCTTGTGCATCCAATAAGTAATTTTGTGTCATTGTTTGAACATTTAGGTCATTTTCGTCCTCCCAAGGCTTATTCTCGTCCAATTAGGGTTTTTAACCAATCTTGTGCATCCAATAAGTACTTTTGTGTCATTGGTTGAACATTTAGGTCATTTTTCGTCCTCTAGGGACTTATTCTTGTCCAATTAGGGTTTTTAACCAATCTTGTGCATCCAATAAGTACTTTTGTGTCATTGGTTGAACATTTAGGTCATTTTCGTCCTCCCAATGATTATTCTCGTCCCATTAGGGCTTTTAACCAATCTTGTGCATCCAATAAGTGATTTTGTGTCATTGGTTGAACATTTAGGTCATTTTCGTCCTCCCAAGGCTTATTCTCGTCCAATTAGGGTTTTTAACCAATCTTGTGCATCCAATAAGTGATTTTGTGTCATTGGTTGAACATTTAGGTCATTTTCGTACTCCCAAGGCTTATTCTCGTCCAATTAGGGATTTTCACCAATCTTCTGCATCCAATAAGTGATTTTGTGTTATTGGTTGAACATTTAGGTCATTTTCGTCCTCCCAAGGCTTATTCTCGTCCAATTAGGGTTTTTAACCAATCTTGTGCATCCAATAAGTGATTTTGTGTCATTGGTTGAACATTTAGGTCATTTTCGTCCTCCCAAGGCTTATTCTCGTCCAATTAGGGTTTTTAACCAATCTTGTGCATCCAATAAGTGATTTTGAGTCATTGGTTGAACATTTAGGTCATTTTCGTCCTATAGGGACTTATTCTCGTCCAATTAGGGTTTTTAACTAATCTTGTGCATCCAATAAGTACATTTGTGTCATTGGTTGAACATTTAGGTCATTTTCGTCCTCCCAAGGCTTATTCTCGTCCAATTAGGGTTTTTAACCAATCTTGTGCATCCAATAGGTACATTTGTGTCATTGGTTGAACATTTAGGTCATTTTCGTCCTCCAAAGGCTTATTCTCGTCCAATTAGGGTTTTTAACCAATCTTGTGCATCCAATAAGTGATTTTGTGTCATTGGTTGAACATTTAGGTCATTTTCGTCCTCCCAAGGCTTATTCTCGTCCAATTAGGGTTTTTAACCAATCTTGTGCATCCAATAAGTGATTTTGTTTCATTGGTTGAACATTTAGGTCATTTTCGTCCTCCCTAGGCTTATTCTCGTTCAATTAGGGTTTTTAACCAATCTTGTGCATCCAATAAGTTATTTTGTGTCATTGTTTGAACATGTAGGTTATTTTCGTCCTCCCAAGGCTTATTCTCGTCCAATTAGGGTTATTAACCAATCTTGTGCATCCAATAAGTACATTTGTGTCATTGGTTGAACATTTAGGTCATTTTCGTCCTCCCAAGGCTTATTCTCTTCCAATTAGGGTTTTTAACCAATCTTGTGCATCCAATAAGTGATTTTGTGTCATTGGTTGAACATTTAGGTCATTTTCGTCCTCCCAAGGCTTATTCTCGTCCCATTAGGGTTTTTAACCAATCTTGTGCATCCAATAAGTACATTTGTGTCATTGGTTGAACATTTAGGTCATTCTCGTCCTCTCTAGGCTTATTCTCGTCCAATTAGGGTTTTTAACCAATCTTGTGCATTCAATAAGTACATTTGTGTCATTGGTTGAACATTTAGGTCATTTTCGTCCTCCCTAGGCTTATTCTCGTCCAATTAGGGTTTTTAACCAATCTTGTGCATCCAATAAGTAATTTTGTGTCATTGGTTGAACATTTAGGTCAATTTCGTCCTCCCAAGGCTGATTCTCGTCCAATTAGGGTTTTTAACCAATCTTGTGCATCTAATAAGTGATTTTGTATCATTGGTTGAACATTTAGGTCATTTTCGTCCTCCCAAGGCTTATTCTCGTCCACTTAGGGTTTTTAACCAATCTTGTGCATCCAATAAGTGATTTTGTGTCATTGGTTGAACATTTAGGTCATTTTCGTCATTCCAAGGCTTATTCTCGTCCAATTAGGGTTTTTAACCAATCTTGTGCATCCAATAAGTGATTTTATGTCATTGGTTGAACATTTAGGTCATTTTCGTCCTCCGAAGGCTTATTCTCGTCCAATTAGGGTTTTTAACCAATCTTGTGCATCCAATAAGTACATTTGTGTCATTGGTTGGACTTTAGGTCATTTTCGTCCTCACAAGGCTTATTCTCGTCCAATTAGGATTTTTAACCATTCTTGTGCATCCAATAAGTGATTTTGTGTCATTGGTTGAACATTTAGGTCATTTTCGTCCTCCCAAGGCTTATTCTCGTCCAATTAGGGTTTTTAACCAATCTTGTGCATCCAATAAGTGATTTTGTGTCATTGGTTGAACATTTAGGTCATTTTGGTCCTCCCTAGGCTTATTCTCGTCGAATTAGGGTTTTTAACCAATCGTGAGCATCCAATAAGTACATTTGTGTCATTGGTTGAACATTTAGGTCATTTTCGTCCTCCCTAGGCTTATTTTTGTCCAATTAGGGTTTTTAACCAATCTTGTGCATCCAATAAGTGATTTTGTGCCATTGGTTGAACATTTAGGTCCTTTTTGTCCTGCCAAGGCTTATTCTCATCCAATTAGGGTTATTAACCAATCTTGTGCATCCAATAAGTGATTTTGTGTCATTGGTTGAACATTTAGGTCATTTTCGTCCTCCCAAGGCTTATTCTCGTCCAATTAGGGTTTTTAACCAATCTTGTGCATCCAATAAGTGATTTTGTGTCATTGGTTGAACATTTAGGTCATTTTCGTCCTCCCTAGGCTTATTCTCGTCCAATTAGGGATTTTTAACAATCTTGTGCATCCAATAAGTGATTTTATGCCATTGGTTGAACATTTAGGTCATTTTCGTCCTCCCAAGGCATATTCTCGTCCAATTAGGGTTTTTTAACAATCTTGTGCATCCAATAAGTACATTTGTTTCATTGGTTGAACATTTAGGTCATTTATGTCCTCCAAAAGCTTATTCTCATCCAATTAGGGTTTTTAACCAATCTTGTGCATCCAATAAGTGATTTTGTGTCATTGGTTGAACATTTAGGTCATTTTCGTCCTCCCAAGGCTTATTCTCGTCCAATTAGGGTTTTTAACCAATCTTGTGCATCCAATAAGTGATTTTGTGTCATTGGTTGAACATTTAGGTCATTTTCGTCCTCCTAAGGATTATTCTCGTCGAATTAGGGTTTCTAACCAATCTTGTGCATCCAATAAGTGATTTTGTGTCATTGGTTGAACATTTAGGTCATTTTCGTCCTCCCAAGGCTTATTCTCGTCCAATTAGGGTTTTTAACCAATCTTGTGCATCCAATAAGTGATTTTGTGTCATTGGTTGAACATTATGTCATTTTCGTCCTCTGAATGCTTATTCTCGTCCAATTAGGGTTTTTAACCAATCTTGTGCATCCAATAAGTGATTTTGTGTCATTGGTTGAACATTTAAGTCATTTTCGTCCTTCGAATGCTTATTCTCGTCCAATTAGGGTTTTAAACCAATCTAGTGCATCCAATAAGTGATTTTATGTCATTGGTTGAACATTTAGGTCATTTTCGTCCTCCCTAGGCTTATTCTCGTCCAGTTAGGGTTTTTAACCAATCTTGTGCATCCAATAAGTGATTTTGTGTCATTGGTTGAACATTTAGGTCATTTTCGTCCTCCCAAGGCTTATTCTCGTCCAATTAGGGTTTTTAACCAATCTTGTGCATCCAATAAGTGATTTTGTGTCATTGGTTGAACATTTAGGTCATATGCGTCCTCCCAAGGCTTAGTCTCGCCTAATTAGGGATTTTAACCAATCTTGTGCACACAATAAGTGATTTTGTGTCATTGGTTTAACATTTAGGTCATTTTCGTCCTCCCTAGGCTTATTGTCGTCCAATTATGGTTTTTAACCAATCTTGTGCATCCAATAAGTACATTTGTGTCATTGGTTGAACATTTAGGTCATTTTCGTCCTCCCAAGGCTTATTCTCGTCCAATTAGGGTTTTTAACCAATCTTGTGCATCCAATAAGTGATTTTGTGTCATTGGTTGAACATTTAGGTCATTTTCGTCCTCCCAAGGCTTATTCTCGTCCAATTAGGGTTTTTAACCAATCTTGTGCATCCAATAAGTGATTTTGTGTCATTGGTTGAACATTAAGGTCATTTTCGTCCTCCCAAGGTTTATTCTCGTCCAATTAGGGTTTTTAACCAATCTTGTGCATCCAATAAGTGATTTTGTGTCATTGGTTGAACATTTAGGTCATTTTCCTCCTCCCAAGGCTTATTCTCGTCCAATTAGGGTTTTTAACCAATCTTGTGCATCCAATAAGTACATTTGTGTCATTGGTTGAACATTTAGGTCATTTTCGTCCTCCCAAGGCTTATTCTAGCCCAATTAGGGTTTTTAACCAATCTTGTGCATCCAATAAGTGATTTTGTGTCATTGGTTGAACATTTAGGTCATTTTCGTCCTCCCAAGGCTTATTCTCGTCCAATTAGGGTTTTTAACCAATCTTGTGCATCCAATAAGTGATTTTGTGTCATTGGTTGATTATTTAGGTCATTTTCGTCCTCCCAAGGATTATTCTTGTCCAATTAGGGTTTTGAACCAATCTTGTGCATCCAATAAGTGATTTTGTGTCATTGGTTGAACATTTAGGTCATTTTCGTCCTCCCAAGGCTTATTCTCGTCCAATTAGGGTTTTTAACCAATCTTGTGCATCCAATACGTGATTTTGTGTCATTGGTTGAACATTTAGGTCATTTTCGTCCTTCAAGGCTTATTCTCGTCCTATTAGGGTTTTTAACCAATCTTGTGCATCCAATAAGTGATTTTGTGTCATTGGTTGAACATTTAGGTCATTTTCGTCCTCCCAAGGCTTATTCTCGTCCAATTAGGGTTTTTAACCAATCTTGTGCATCCAATAAGTGATTTTGTGTCATTGGTTGAACATTTAGGTCATTTTCGTCCTCCCAAGGCTTATTCTCGTCCAATTAGGGTTTTTAACCAATCTTGTGCATCCAATAAGTGATTTTGTGTCATTGGTTGAACATTTAGATCATTTTCGTCCTCCCAAGGCTTATTCTCGTCCAATTAGGGTTTTTAACCAATCTTCTGCATCCAATAAGTGATTTTGTGTCATTGGTTGAACATTTAGGTCATTTTCATCCTCCCAAGGCTTATTCTCGTCCAATTAGGGTTTTTAACCAATCTTGTGCATCCAATAAGTGATTTTGTGTCATTGGTTGAACATTTAGGTCATTTTCGTCCTCCCAAGGCTTATTCTCGTCCAATTAGGGTTTTTAACCAATCTTGTGCATCCAATAAGTGATTTTGTGTCATTGGTTGAACATTTAGGTCATTTTCGTACTCCCAAGGCTTAGCCTCGTCATATTAGGGATTTTAACCAATCTTGTGCATACAATAAGTGATTTTGTGTCATTGGTTGAACATTTAGGTCATTTTCGTCCTTCCTAGGCTTATTCTCGTCCAATTAGGGTTTTTAACCAATCTTGTGCATCCAATAAGTACATTTGTGTCATTGGTTTAACATTTAGGTCATTTTCGTCCTCCTAAGGCTTATTCTCGTCCAATTAGGGTTTTTAACCAATCTTGTGCATCCAATAAGTGATTTTGTGTCATTGGTTGAACATTTAGGTCATTTTCGTCCTCCCAAGGCTTATTCTCGTCCAATTAGGGTTTTTAACCAATCTTGCGCATCCAATAAGTATATTTGTGTCATTGGTTGAACATTTCGGTCATTTTCGTCCTTCAAAGGCTTATTCTCGTCCAATTAGGGTTTTTAACCAATCTTGTGCATCCAATAAGTGATTTTGTGTCATTGGTTGAACATTTAGGTCATTTTCGTCCTCCCTAGGCTTATTCTCGTCCAATTAGGGTGTTGAACCAATCTTGTGCATCCAATAAGTTATTTTGTGTCATTGTTTGAACATTTAGGTCATTTTCATCCTCCAAAGGCTTATTCTCGTCCAATTAGGGGTTTTAACCAATCTTGTGCATCCAGTAAGTGATTTTGTGTCATTGGTAACATTTAGGTCATTTTCGTCCTCCCAAGGCTTATTCTCGTCCAATTAGGGTTTTTAACCAATCTTGTGCATCCAATAAGTGATTTTGTGTCATTGGTTGAACATTTTGGTCATTTTAGTCCTCCAAGGCTTATTCTCGTCCAATAAGGGTTTTTAACCAATCTTGTGCATCCAATAAGTGATTTTGTGTCATTGGTTGAACATTTAGGTCATTTTCGTCCTCCCAAGGCTTATTCTCGTCCAATTAGGGTTTTTAACCAATCTTGTGCATCCAATAAGTGATTTTGTGTCATTGGTTGAACATTTAGGTCATTTTCGTCATTCCAAGGCTTATTCTCGTCCAATTAGGGTTTTTAACCAATCTTGTGCATCCAATAAGTGATTTTATGTCATTGGTTGAACATTTAGGTCATTTTCGTCCTCCGAAGGCTTATTCTCGTCCAATTAGGTTTTTTAACCAATCATGTGCATCCAATAAGTACATTTGTGTCATTGGTTGGACTTTAGGTCATTTTCGTCCTCACAAGGCTTATTCTCGTCCAATTAGGATTTTTAACCATTCTTGTGCATCCAATAAGTGATTTTGTGTCATTGGTTGAACATTTAGGTCATTTTCGTCCTCCCAAGGCTTATTCTCGTCTAATTAGGGTTTTTAACCAATCTTGTGCATCCAATAAGTGATTTTGTGTCATTGGTTGAACATTTAGGTCATTTTCGTCCTCTCTAGGCTTTTTCTTGTCCAATTAGGGTTTTTAACCAATCTTGCGCATTCAATAAGTACATTTGTGTCATTGGTTGAACATTTAGGTCATTTTCGTCCTCCCAAGGCTTATTCTCGTCCAATTAGGGTTCTTAACCAATCTTGTGCATCCAATAAGTGATTTTGTGTCATTGGTTGAACATTTAGGTCATTTTCGTCCTCCCTAGTCTTTTTCTCGTCCAATTAGGGTTTTTAACCAATCTTGTGCATCCGATAAGTACATTTGTGTCATTGGTTGAACATTTAGGTCATTTTCGTCCTCCCTAGGCTTATTCTCGGCAAATTAGGGTTTTTAACCAATCTTGTGCATCCAATAAGTACATTTGTGTCATTGGTTGAAAATTTAGGTAATTTTCGTCCTCCCTTGGGCTTATTCTCGTCCAATTAGGGTTTTTAACCAATCTTGTTCATCCAATAAGTGATTTTGTGTCATTGGTTGAACATTTAGGTCATTTTCGTCATCCCAAGGCTTATATTGTCCAATTAGGGTTTTTAACCAATCTTGTGCATCCAATAACTACATTTGTGTAATTGGTTGAACATTTAGGTCATTTTC
>JBBPBP010001509.1:0-10923 GCA_037974735.1 Cicer chorassanicum
ATGTTCAACCAATGACACAAAATCACTTATTGGATGCACAAGATTGGTTGAAAATCCTAATTGGACGAGAATAAGCCTTGGGAGGACGAAAATGACCTAAATGTTCAACCAATGGCACAAAATCACTTATTGGATGCACAAGATTGGTTAAAATCCCTAATTGGACGAGAAATAGACTTGGGAGGACGCAAATGACCTAAATAATCAACCAATGACACAAAATCACTTATTGGATGCACAAGATTGGTTAAAAACCCTTATTGTGCGAGAATAAGCCTTGGGAGGACGAAAATGACCTAAATGTTCAACCAATGACACAAATGTACTTATTGGATGCACAAGATTGGTTAAAAACCCTAATTGGACGAGAATAAGCCTAGGGAAGAAGAAAATGACCTAAATGTTCAACCAATGACACAAAATCACTTACGGATGCACAAGATTGGTTAAAAACTCTAATTGCTTGAGAATAAGCCTTGGGAGGACGAAAATGACCTAAATGTTCAACCAATGACACAAAATCACTTATTGGATGCACAAGATTGGTTAAAAACCCTAATTGGACGAGAATAAGCCTAGGGAAGACGAAAATGACCTAAATGTTCAACCAATGACACAAAATCACTTACGGATGCACAAGATTGGTTAAAAACTCTAATTGCTTGAGAATAAGCCTTGGGAGGACGAAAATGACCTAAATGTTCAACCAATGACACAAATCACTTATGGGAGGCACAAGATTGGTTAAAAACCCTAATTGGACGAGAATAAGCCTAGGGAGGACGTAAACGACCTAAATGTTCAACGTATGGCACAAAATCACTTATTGGATGCACAAGATTGGTTAAAAACCCTAATTCGACGAGAATAAGCCTAGGGAGGACGAAAATGACCTAAATGTTCAACCAATGACACAAAATCACTTATTGGATGCACAGGATTGGTTAAAACCCCTAATTGGACGTGAAAAAGCCTAGGGAGGACAAAAATGACCTAAATGTTCTACCAATGACACAAAATCACTTATTGTATGCACAAGATTGTTTAAAATCCCTAATTGGACGAGAATAAGCCTTGGGAGGACGAAAATGACCTAAATGTTCAACCAATAACACAAATGTACTTATTAGATGCACAAGATTGGTTAAAAACCCTAATTGAACGAGAATAAGCCTTGGGAGGACGAAAATGACCTAAATGTTCAATGTATTGCACAAAATCACTTATTGGATGCACAAGATTTGTTAAAAACCCTAATTGGACGAGAATAAGCCTACGGAGGACGAAAAGGACCTAAATGTTCAACCAATGACACAAAATCGCTTATTGGATGCACAAGATTGGTTAAAAACCCTAATTGGACGAGAATAAGCCTTGGGAGGACAAAATGACCTAAATGTTCAACCAATGACACAAAATCACTTATTGGATGCACAAGATTGGTTAAAAACCCTAATTGGACGAGAATAAGCCTAGGGAGGACGAAAATGACCTAAATGTTCAACCAATGACACAAAATCACTTATTGGATGCACAAGATTGGTTAAAAACCCTAATTGGACGAGAATAAGCTTTTGGAGGTCATAAATGACCTAAATGTTCAACTAATGACACAAATGTACTTATTGGATGCACAAGATTGTTAAAAAACCCTAATTGGACGAGAATAAGTATTGGGAGGACGAAATTGACCTAAATGTTCAACCAATGACACAAAATCACTTATTGGATGCACAAGATTGGTTAAAAACCCTAATTGGACGAGAATAAGCCTTGGGAGGACGAAAATGACCTAAATGTTCAACCAATGACACAAATGTACTTATTGGATGCACAAGATTGGTTAAAAACCCTAATTGGACGAGAATAAGCCTAGGGAGGACGAAAATGACCTAAATGTTCAACCAATGACACAAAATCACTTATTGGATGCACAAGATTGGTTAAAAACCCTAATTGGAGGAGAATAAGTCTTGGGAGGACGAAAATGACCTAAACGTTCAACCGATGACACAAATGTACTTATTGGATGCACAACATTGGTTAAAAATCCTAATTGGATGAGAATAAGCCTTGGGAGGACGAAAATTACCTACATGTTCAACCAATGACACAAAATCACTTATTGGATGCACAAGATTGGTTAAAAACCCTAATTGGACGAGAATAAGCCTTGGGAGGACGAAAATGACCTAAATGTTCAACCAATGACACAAATGTACTTATTGGATGCACAAGATTGGTTAAAAACCCTAATTGGACGAGAATAAGCCTAGGGAGGACGAAAATGACCTAAATGTTCAACCAATGACACAAAATCACTTATTGGATGCACAAGATTGGTTAAAATCCCTAATTAGACGAGAAATAGACTTGGGAGGACGCAAATGACCTAAATAATCAACCAATGACACAAAATCACTTATTGGATGCACAAGATTGGTTAAAACCCTTATTGGACGAGAATAAGCCTTGGGAGGACGAAAAATGACCTAAATGTTCAACCAATGACACAAATGTACTTATTGGATGCACAAGATTGGTTAAAAACCCTAATTGGACGAGAATAAGCCTTGGGAGGACGAAAATTACCTACATGTTCAACCAATGACACAAAATCACTTATTGGATGCACAAGATTGGTTGAAAACCCTAATTGGACGAGAATAAGCCTTGGGAGGACGAAAATGACCTAAATGTTCAACCAATGACACAAATGTACTTATTGGATGCACAAGATTGGTTAAAAACCCTAATTGGACGAGAATAAGCCTAGGGAGGACGAAAATGACCTAAATGTTCAACCAATGACACAAAATCACTTATTGGATGCATAAGAATGGTTAAAAACCCTAATTGGACGAGAATAACGCTTGGGAGGACGAAAATGACCTAAATGTTCCACCAATGACACAAATGTACTTATTGGATGCACAAGATTGGTTAAAAACCCTAATTGGACGAGAATAAGCCTAGGGAGGACGAAAATGACCTAAATGTTCAACCAATGACACAAAATCACTTATTGGATGCACAAGATTGGTTAAAAACCCTAATTGGACGAGAATAAGCCTGGGGAGGACAAAATGACCTAAATGTTCAACCAATGACACAAATGTACTTATTGGATGCACAAGATTGGTTAAAAACCCTAATTGGACGAGAATAAGACTAGGGAGGACGAAAATGACCTAAATGTTGAACCAATGACACAAATGTACTTATTGGATTCACAAGATTGGTTAAAAACCCTAATTTGAGGAGAATAAGCCTAGGGAGGACGAAAATGACCTAAATGTTCAACCAATGACACAAAATCACTTATTGGATGCACAAGATTGGTTAAAAACCCTAATTGGACGAGAATAAGCCTTGGGAGGACGAAAATGACCTAAATGTTCAACCAATGACACAAATGTACTTATTGGATGCACAAGATAAGTTAAAAACCCTAATTGGACGAGAATAAGCTTTGGGAGGAGGAAAATAACCTAAATGTTCAACCAATGATACAAAATCACTTATTGGATGCACAAGATTGGTTAAAAACCCTAATTGGACGAGAATAAGCCTAGGGAGGACGAAAATGACCTAAATGTTCAACCAATGACACAAAATCACTTATTGGATGCACAAGATTGGTTAAAAACCCTAATTGGACGAGAATAAGCCTTGGGAGGACGAAAATGACCTAAATGTTCAAACAATGACACAAAATCACTTATTGAATGCACAAGATTAGTTCAAAACCCTAATTGGACGAGAATAAGCCTTGGGAGGACGAACATGACCTAAATGTTCAACCAATGACACAAAATCATTTATTGGATGCACAAGATTGGTTAAAAACCCTAATTCGACGAGAATAAGCCTTGGGAGGACGAAACTGACCTAAATGTTAAACCAATGACACAAATGTACGTATTGGAAGCACAAGATTGGTTAAAAACCCTAATTGGACGAGAATAAGCCTAGGGAGGACGAAAATGACCTAAATGTTCAACCAATGACACAAAATCACTTATTGGATGCACAAGATTGGTTAAAAACCCTAATTGGACGAGAATAAGCCTTGGGAGGACGAAAATGACCTAAATGTTCAACCAATGACACAAAATCACTTATTGTTTACACAAGATTGGTTAAAAACCCTAATTGGACGAGAATAAGTCATGGCAGGACGAAAATGACCTAAATGTTCAACCAATGACACAAATTCACTTATTGGATGCACAAGATTTGTTAAAAACACTAATTGGTCGAGAATAAGCCTAAGGAGGACGAAAATGACCTAAATGTTCAACCAATGACACAAAATCAATTATTGGATGCACAAGATTGGTTAAAAACCCTAATTGGACGAGAATAAGCCTAGGGAGGACGAAAATGACCTAAATGTTCAACCAATGACACAAAATCACTTATTGGATGCACAAGATTGGTTAAAAACCCTAATTGGACGAGAATAAGCCTTGGGAGGACGAAAATGACCTAAATGTTCAACCAATGACACAAAATCACTTATTGTTTACACAAGATTGGTTAAAAACCCTAATTGGACGAGAATAAGTCATGGCAGGACGAAATTGACCTAAATGTTCAACCAATGCCACAAATTCACTTATTGGATGCACAAGATTGGTTAAAAACCCTAATTGGACGAGAATAAGCCTCAGGAGGACGAAAATGACCTAAATGTTCAACCAATAGCACAAAATCGCTTATTGGATGCACAAGATTGGTTAAAAACCCTAATTGGACGAGAATAAGCCTAGGGAGGACGAAAATGACCTAAATGTTTAACCAATGACACAAAATCACTTATTGGATGCACAAGATTGGTTAAAAACCCTAATTGGACGAGAATAAGCCTTGGGAGGACGAAAATGACCTAAATGTTCAACCAATGACACAAATAAACTTATTGGATGCACAAGATTGGTTAAAAACCCTAATTGGACACGAATAAGGCTAGGGAGGACGAAAATGACCTAAATGTTCAACCAATGACACAAAATCACTTATTGGATGCACAAGATTGGTTAAAAACCCTAATTGGACGAGAATAAGCCTTGGGAGGACGAAAATGACCTAAATGTTCAACCAATGACACAAGTGTACTCATTGGATGCACAAGATTGGTTAAAAACCCTAATTGGACGAGAATAAGCCTAGGGAGGACGAAAATGACCTAAATGTTCAACCAATGACACAAAATCACTTATTGGATGCACAAGATTGGTTAAAAACCCTAATTGGACGAGAATAAGCATAAGGAGGACCAAAATGACCTAAATGTTCAACCATGACACAAAAATCACTTATTGGATGCACAAGATTGGTTAAAAACCCTAATTGGATGAGAATAAGCCTTGGGAGGACGAAAATGACCTAAATGTTCAACCAATGACACAAAATCACTTATTGGATGCACAAGATTGGTTAAAAACCCTAATTGGACGAGAATAAGCCTAGGGAGGACGAAAATGACCTAAATGTTCAACCAATGACACAAAATCACTTATTGGATGCACAAGATTGGTTAAAAACCCTAATTGGACGAGAAAAAGCCTTGGGAGGACAAAAATGACCAAAATGTTCAAACAATGACACAAAATCACTTATTAGATGCACAAGATTCGTTAAAAACTCTAATTTGATGAGAATAAGCCTAAGGAGGACGAAAATGACCTAAATGTTCAACCAATGACACAAAATCACTTATTGGATGCACAAGATTGGTTAAAAACCCTAATTGGACGAGAATAAGCCTTGGGAGGACGAAAATGACCAAAATGTTCAACCAATGACACAAATGTACTTATTGGATGCACAAGATTGGTTAAAAACCCTAATTGGACGAGAATAAGCCTAGGGAGGACGAAAATGACCTAAATGTTCAACCAATGACACAAAATCACTTATTGGATGCACTAGATTGGTTTAAAACCCTATTTGGACGAGAATAAGCCTTGGGAGGACGAAAATGACCTAAATGTTCAACCAATGACACAAATGTACTTATTGGATGCACAAGATTGGTTAAAAACCCTAATTGGACGAGAATAAGCCTAGGGAGGACGAAAATGACCTAAATGTTCAACCAATGACACAAATGTACACAAGATTGGTTAAAAACCCTAATTGGATGAGAATAAGCCTAGGGAGGACGAAAATGAACTAAATGATCAACCAATGACACAAAATCACTTATTGGATGCACAAGATTGGTTAAAACCCTAATTGGACGAGAATAAGCCTTGGGAGGACGAAAATGACCTAAATGTTCAACCAATGACACAAATGTACTTATTGGATGCACAAGATTGGTTAAAAACCCTAATTGGACGGGAATAAGCCTAGGGAGGACGAAAATGACCTAAATGTTCAACCAATGACACAATATCACTTATTGGATGCACAAGATTGGTTAAAAACCCTAATTGGGCGAGAATAAGCCTTGGGAGGACGAAAATGACCTAAATGTTCAACCAATGACACAAATGTACTTATTGGATGCACAAGATTGGTTAAAAACCCTAATTGGACGAGAATAAGCCTTGGGAGGACGAAAATGACCTAAATGTTCAACCAATGACACAAATGTACTTAATGGATGCACAAGATTGGATAAAAACCCTAATTGGACGTGAATAAGCCTAGGGAGGACGAAAATGACCTAAATGTTCAACAAATGACACAAAATCACTTATTGGATGCACAAGATTGGTTAAAAACCCTAATTGGACGAGAATAAGCCTTGGGAGGACGAAAATGACCTAAATGTTCAACAAATGACACAAAATCAGTTATTGGATGCACAAGATTAGTTAAAAACCCTAATTGGAAGAGAATAAGCCTTGCGAGGATTAAAATGACCTAAATGTTCAACCCATGACACAAATGTACTTATTGGATGCACAAGATTGGTTAAAAACCCTAATTGGACGAGAGTAAGCCTTGGGAGGACGAAAATGACCTAAATGTTCAACCAATGACACAAATGTACTTAATGGATGCACAAGATTGGTTAAAAACCCTAATTGGACGAGAATAAGCCTTGGGAGGACGAAAATGACCTAAATGTTCAACCAATGACACAAAATCACTTATTGGATGCACAAGATTGGTTAAAAAATCCTAATTGGACAAGAATAAGCCTAGGGAGGACGAAAATGACCTAAATGTTCAACCAATGACACAAAATCACTTATTGGATGCACAAGATTGGTTAAAAACCCTAATTGGACGAGAATAAGCCTTGGGAGGACGAAAATGACCTAAATGTTCAACCAATGACACAAAATCACTTATTGGATGCACAAGATTGGTTAAAAACCCTACTTTGACAAGAATAAGCCTTGGGAGGACGAAAATGACCTAAATGTTCAACCAATGACACAAATGTACTTATTGGATGCACAAGATTGGTTAAAAACCCTAATTGGACGAGAATAAGCCTAGGGAGGACGAAAATGACCTAAATGTTCAACCAATGACACAAAATCACTTATTTGACGCACAAGATTGGTTAAAAACCCTAATTGAACGAGAATAAGCCTAGGGAGGACAAAAATGACCTAAATGTTAAACCAATGACACAAAATCACTTATTGGATGCACAAGATTGGTTAAAAACCCTAAGTGGACGAGAATAAGCCTAGGGAGGCGAAAATGACCTAAATGTTCAACCAATGACAAAAAATTACTTATTGGATGCACAAGAATGGTTAAACACCCTAATTGGACGAGAATAAGCCTTGGGAGGACGAAAATGACCTAAATGTTCAACCAATGACACAAATGTACTTATTGGATGCACAAGATTGGTTAAAAACCCTAATTGGACGAGAATAAGCCTAGGGAGGACGAAAATGACCTAAATGTTCAACCAATGACACAAAATCACTTATTGGATGCACAAGATTGGTTAAAAACCCTGATTGGGCGAGAATAAGCCTTGGGAGGACGAAAATGACCTAAATGTTCAACCAATGACGCAAATGTACTTATTGGATGCACAAGATTGATCAAAAACCCTAATTGGACGAGAATAAGCCTTGGGAGGACGAAAATGA
This sequence comes from Cicer chorassanicum, assembly GCA_037974735.1. Taxonomy (NCBI): domain Eukaryota; kingdom Viridiplantae; phylum Streptophyta; class Magnoliopsida; order Fabales; family Fabaceae; genus Cicer; species Cicer chorassanicum. The sequence continues at coordinate 8,079 of JBBPBP010001509.1, forward strand.
CCTAAATGTTCAACCAATGACACAAAATCACTTATTGGATGCACAAGATTGGTTAAAAACCCTAATTGGACGAGAATAAGCCTTGGGAGGACGAAAATGACCTAAATGTTCAACCAATGACACAAAATCACTTATTGGATGCACAAGATTGGATAAAAACCGTAACTGGACGAGAATAAGCCTTGGGAGGACGAAAATGACGTAAATGTTCAACCAATGACACAAATGTACTTATTGGATGCACAAGATTGGTTAAAAACCCGAATTGGACGAGAATAAGCCTTGGGAGGACGAAAATGACCTAAATGTTCAACCAATGACACAAATGTACTTAATGGATGCACAAGATTGGTTAAAAACTGTAATTGGACGAGAATAAGCCTTGGGAGGACGAAAATGACCTAAATGTTCAACCAATGACACAAAATCACTTATTGGATGCACAAGATTGGTTAAAAACCCTAATTGGACGAGAATAAGCCTTGGGAGGACGAAAATGACCTAAATGTTCAACCGATGACACAAAATCAATTATTGGATGCACAAGATTGGTTATAAACCCTAATTGGACGAGAATAAGCCTTGGGAGGACAAAAATGACCTAAATGTTCAACCAATGACACAAATGTACTTATTGGATGCACAAGATTGGTTAAAAACCCTAATTGGACGAGAATAAGCCTTGGGAGGACGAAAATGACCTAAATGTTCAACCAAATGACAAAAAATCACTTATTGGATGCACAAGATTGGTTAAAAACCCTAATTGGACGAGAATAAGCCTTGGGAGGGCGAAAATGACCTAAATGTTCAACCAATGACACAAAATCACTAATTGTATGCACAAGATTGGTTAATATCCCTAATTGGACAAGAATATGCCTTGGGAGGACGAAAACGACCTAAATGTTCAACCAATGACACAAAATCACTTATTGGATGCACAAGATTGGTTAAAAACCCTAATTGGACGAGAATAAGCCTTGGGAGGACGAAAATGACCTAAATGTTCCACCAATGACACAAATGTACTTATTGGATGCACAAGATTGGCTAAAAACCCTAATTGGACGAGAATAAGGCTTGGGAGGACGAAAATGACCTAAATGTTCAACCAATGACACAAAATCACTTATTGGATGCACAAGATTGGTTAAAAACCCTAATTGGACGAGAATAAGCCTTGGGAGGACGAAAATGACCTAAATGTTCAACCAATGACACAAATGTACTTATTGGCTGCACAAGATTGGTTAAAAACCCTAATTGGATGAGAATAAGCCTTGGGAGGACGAAAATGACCTAAATGTTCAACCAATGGCATAAAATCACTTATTGGATGCACAAGATTGGTTAAAAACCCTAATTGGACGAGAATAAGCCTAGGGAGGACGAAAATGACCTAAATGTTCAACCAATGACACAAAATCACTTATTGGATGCACAAGATTGGTTAAAAACCCTAATTGGACGAGAATTAGCCTAGGGAGGACGAAAATGACCTAAGTGTTCAACCAATGACACAAATGTACTTATTGGATGCACAAGATTGGTTAAAAACCCTAATTGGACGAGAATAAGACTAGGGAGGACGAAAATGACATAAATGTTCAACCAATGATACAAAATCACTTATTGGATGCACAAGATGTGTTAAAAACCCTAATTGGACGAGAATAAGCCTTGGGAGGACGAAAATGACCTAAATGTTCAACCAATGACACAAATGTACTTATTGGATGCACAAGATTGGTTAAAAACCCTAATTGGACGAGAATAAGCCTAGGGAGGACGAAAATGACCTAAATGTTCAACCAATGACACAAAATCACTTATTGGATGCACAAGATTGGTTAAAAACCCTAATTGGACGAGAATAAGGCTTTGGAGGACGAAAATGACCTAAATGTTCAACCAATGACACAAAATCACTTATTGGATGCACAAGATTGGTTAAAAACCCTAATTGGACGAGAATAAGCCTTGGGAGGACGAAAATTACCTAAATGTTCAACCAATGACACAAATGTACTTATTGGATGCACAAGATTGGTTAAAAACCCTAATTGGACGAGAATAAGCCTTGGGAGGACGAAAATTACCTACATGTTCAACCAATGACACAAAATCACTTATTGGATGCACAAGATTGGTTGAAAATCCTAATTGGACGAGAATAAGCCTTGGGAGGACGAAAATGACCTAAATGTTCAACCAATGGCACAAAATCACTTATTGGATGCACAAGATTGGTTAAAATCCCTAATTGGACGAGAAATAGACTTGGGAGGACGCAAATGACCTAAATAATCAACCAATGACACAAAATCACTTATTGGATGCACAAGATTGGTTAAAAACCCTAATTGGAGGAGAATAAGACTTGGGAGGACGAAAATGACCTAAACGTTCAACCGATGACACAAATGTACTTATTGGATGCACAAGATTGGTTAAAAACCCTAATTGGACGAGAATAAGCCTAGGGAGGACGAAAATGACCTAAATGTTCAACCAATGACACAACATCACCTATTGGATGCACAAGATTGGTTAAAAACCCTAATTGGACGAGAATAAGCCTTGGGAGGACGAAAATGACCTAAATATTCAACCAATGACACAAATAACTTATGGGATGCACAAGATTGGTTAAAAACCCTAATTGGACGAGAATAAGCCAAGGGAGGACGTAAACGACCTAAATGTTCAACGTATGGCACAAAATCACTTATTGGATGCACAAGATTGGTTAAAAACCCTAATTGGACGAGAATAAGCCTAGGGAGGACGAAAATGACCTAAATGTTCAACCAATGACACAAAATCACTTATTGGATGCACA
>JBBPBP010001511.1:0-10895 GCA_037974735.1 Cicer chorassanicum
TATATATATATATATATATATATATATATATATATATATATATATATATATCCTATTTTTAATTTTTGATTTTCAAAATACCCTTCTTTGAAATTTATTTACGCGAATGCCCTACTTTTTTCTTAAAGTAGGAAGTCGCTTCCCTAAAAAGCGACCGGCTGAAGGAAGAAATTTCAAACCTTAATAGGAGGTCGCCTCCCCAGGGAACGACCTGTAACTGACTTTTTTTTTTTACATTTTAACATTTGTAATTAATTAAATTATTTAAAAAATAAAATTACTAATAATAAATAAAATTAAAATACCTTAATAAATTATAAATAAATTTTATATTTTAATTATTATTATACTAAATAATTATTATAATCAAAATGATTAAATTATATTATAAATTTTAAAAAAAATACATCAAATTTGAATAGATGTGCCAGCAGCGTTTGGACAATGTTTTCTACTATGACCAGAGACTCGACATAATCCGCATTTTCTTGGTACTCGGCAGTATCCATTTTTGTTCTAATGTGTTTGCCCTTTGGGTGACCTTTCTTGACACACCTTAACACCTTCATATTGTGGCCAATATCTTTCGTTTGCTATAGGTTGGAACGTTTCATCGTAGACTATTAGTACCGTTTCCACCTTGTACACATCAGGTATAAGGCTCCAATAGAATATGTTGTTATCACATGCAAACAAGGCATATGTTTAGCTTGATATTTCCCACAATCGCACCACTTGTTAGAAAGGTTTGCACTGAAATGACCAATTGGCTGCCGTTCTCTTGGAACTACTGTCTCGTGGACCATGAAAGTATGGTTGCTTCGATCAAAACTATCCACCCTATGACTATTGGATTTATTTATTTCCAATTTCATAAAATTTATGCAAGTTTCTATGTATACCTGACCAGAAGCTAAAATTGATGCGTGTCGTTTTCCCATGGTTGGAAACAGTGTCTCTATTTTAAAATAATTTGATTGGACCAAAGCAGTGATGAGAAGGTTGCGCAGCCTTTTAATACTGCGTTGATCAACTCCACAATGTGGGTTGTCATGTGACCCCAACGACTACCTCCATCGAATGTTTGAATCCAATCTTGTCGAGGTACATTGTCTAACCATTTCAAAGCATCTGGGTTTACTATGCCGATTTCTCTACGGTAGTATCGATATGTTGGCTCATTGATCGAGTAACCTATATTGAAACAGTAGACAATTATATAAATTAAGAATGAAAGTTATTAAAAATTACACTAATTATAAAAATTAAGAATGAAACTATTACCCAGAGAAATAACTTTTTTCTTCAAAGCATTGTCCTTAAATTCCCTTGCAAAATTTTGTGAAATATGTCGGACGTAGAACATATATACTTTAACGGAGGATCTTGCCACCCATTATTCGGATTATTATAAGCACTCTTAAAGGATTCGTGTCTATCTGAAATCAAATAAATGTAGGCTTGTAGAGTGGCGTATTTTCTCAAATTTCTCAAAAAGAAACTCCAACCCTTTTTTGTCTCACCTTCCACAATAGCATAAGTAATAGGAATTACGTTGTCGTTCTCGTGTTGTGCAACTGCTACCAATAGAGTTCCCTTGTACTTGTCGTACAACCAAGTCCCATCAACTTGTACTATTGGTTTGTAGAATTTAAACGCAGATATGCACGGAACGAAAGCCCAAAATAGTCTATGAAAAATCCTTATCCCACATATCAAATTATTCTCATGATAAGCTGGGATGGTTTCCATTTCAATTTTGGTTCCTAGAGCAAATGTTTGCATAACCAACAACCATTGTGGGAGTTGATTGTAAGATTCTTCCCAATTACCATAAATTTGTTCGATCGCTTTATTTTTTCCCATCCAAGGCTTTCTATAACTAATTGTGTAGTTGTGTATAGCCCAAATCTGAGCAATAATGACCTTCACTTTGATTGAAGGATCCACTTTTACAACTTGCATTTTGCTTGTAAATATCATGTTAGAATCAAGCTTCGTATGATCTTGTGACAATGCATAATTTGTGCATGTATGAGGCACATTCAATTTACCAATAACCCACAATTCACTTTTTTTGCGTTTTGAAGCTCTGCATCTAAACAAACAATTTGGATTTGAACAATAACTAACATACCTTTCTAAATATGATTTTTGTACCACAAAATTCAATGATTGTTTTAAATGGTAACACTTGATTGCATGTACGCATTCATCTTTGTTTTGAAACTTCATTCCAACTGCAAGAGTTCCATCTACTGCTGGGATTTCGTTAATAAACAAGTGATCAAATTCACTTGATTGCTCTTGAGTATCTAAATTGATGCTCTTCAAGTGATATGGTGGATCAAAATCAGGTAGGATAGTTTGATCTTCTGCTTCCATATGTTCGTCAACATCAATGTCATTGTCAGAATTATCAGATGATTCATCGAAGTATGTTTCATCCTCTTCACTATAATCACTTAATTCTTCCTCGTTGATACAATATAAGACACTAAGGGGAAAATCGCATTGTGGACTTGTTGGAGGAGATTGACGATAGAGTTGAAAACTTTTCGGATGAGTTTGTTCTAATTGGGTAGAGTATGGTTCATAGTGTTGTGATGGTTTATAGTGTTGTGATGGTTCATAGTGTTGTGATGGAGAATATAAGTCGGGTTGATAAGGTATGTTTGACGTCGATGGTTGATCAATGTTTGTTGATGGAGGACCAGACTCAAAGGTAACATATAACTCGATGGTGCCGAGCTGTGACCACTGTGCATAAAAATCAAACATCAACTCAACATCTTCGTTGTCGCAAATCTTCATCGGTTCAAACCTTGTTGTATTTTCATCAAAGAACACAAGGTGCCGATAAACTATATTACTTATCGTGACGATGTCATCAAGCTGTAACTTTTTTCTAATGACATTCTTTAGACGAGCAAGGCTGCTTCCTGAATGTACTTTAAACGCCTTTTTATAGTCACTTACGAATGTTTTACCTTCAACTCCATTGACAATTGAACCATTGTAAAAACCAATACAAATTACTTGTTGAGCAGCCATGATTAAGTGATTGATTAAGTATGAAATGGTAGAAGGTATGGTGAGATAGAAGGTGTGGTAAGATAATGTATGTTTGTTTTCTATTTATAGAAGGTATAAGGTGTTTGAAATATTGAAGGGAATAATTTCATTGGTTGAAAACAAATCACAAGGATTGCCTTGCATGGATCATCTACATCCGTTGATAACTTTGATTCAATGAACGAGATTAAATATTGAAGGGAATAATTTCATTGGTTGAAAAAAAATCACAAGGATTGCCTTGCATGGATCATCTACATCCGTTGATAACTTTTATTCAACAGACGAGATTAAATATTAAAGGGAATAATTTCATTGGTCGAAAACAAATCACAAGGATTGCCTTGCACGGATCATCTACAACTGTTGATAACTTTTATTCAACGGACGAGATTAAATATTGAATACAATAAGTTCATTGGTCGAAAACAAATTACAAGGATGGCCTTGCATGGATCATCTACAACCGTTGATAACTTTTATTCAACGGACGAGATTAAATATTGAAGGGAATAATTTCATTGATTGAAAACAAATCACAAGGATTGCCTTGCATGGATCATCTATATCCGTTGATAACTTTTATTCAACAGACGAGATTAGATATTGAAGGGAATAATTTCATTGGTCGAAAACAAATCACAAGGATTGCCTTGCATTGATCATCTACAACCGTTGATAACTTTTATTCAACGGACGAGATTAAATATTGAATACAATAATTTCATTGGTCGAAAATATATCACAAGGATTGCCTTGCATGGATCATCTACAACCATTCAGGGGAGCGACCTCCTGAAGAAGTCATGGCCTAAGGAAGCGACCTTCTGAAGAAGTCGTGGCCTGGGGAAGCGACCTCCTAAAGAAGTCGTGGCCTGGGGAAACGACCCCCTGAACACATTTGAAATCGTTTCCTGAGCAAGCGACCTATAAATACATGTTTCCTCCAAACTTTTACTCACAACTTCTTCACTTTTCTGTACATCATTCCTTCATACATTCAATGTTATCAAAAATTCGAATTTTTATCATGGAACTATCTACAAATCACAGAGTTGAAATCAATTACATTAAAGCATTTGTAAGTATTAAAATATTTTATTTTACTTTATTTTTTAGTTTCATTAATTGTTTTATTTTATTTATAATTTTTTTATTCTCATTATTTATTTTATTTTTGTTATATGTTATTAATTTTAGTCACCCTTAAAGGATAAACCTAAATGTCAAGGGCATGTTAACAAAAAACCAAATGAAGCTATATTACTATATTTGCAATCGGCTGGCTTCGGCGAAGTGATCAAACTCGGAAATTGTAAAATAGATGTCGGCCTGATTACTGCTATGGTTGAGAGATGGAGACTTGAAACTCACACGTTTCATCTTGTAGTAGGTGAGTACACAATAACTGTGGAAGATGTATATTACATTTTAGGATTAATTGTTTCTGGTTTACCTGTTAGCGGTTCAAATTTTGTGCATGTTAAAGAAGTTTGTCAAGATTACCTAGGAGTTATCCCACTTGAAGGAGCTACAAAAGGTAATTCTATTAAATTAAAGTGGCTCAAGGATACGTTTGACGATGTTGGTGAAGATGCATCTGAATTAGAAAAACAAGCATCGTGTCGAGCATATATCCTACGTATGATCGGAGGGTTATTGATGCCTAACAAATCCAATGTAAGACCCTTAGTTTTAATTTGTACTTCTTGTATATTGATGTGTTTTTATGTTGAATTATGAGGCTTTTTAGCCAATTTTATTGGTATTTTGTGTGTTAAATGCCAAAAATATCTTTTGAGACCGTTTAAAATTATTTAGCGAGAAATAATTTATTAATGTTGCGAAGAATTTAATACCGGACTGTTTTGTTAAAAATATCTATGGTTGCTGAAAATTTTATCTGTCAATTGAGTTGCAACGAGAATAGATATTTTTATCAAAATAGTTGAGATGTGTGTGAGAGTTTTAGATATTTGTTGGTTTGGTTTAATATATATATATATATATATATATATATATATATAAGTGAAGGAAGAAAAGGAAAACAAGCAGAAACATTTTCCCTGCCCGTGTACGCCATCATCTTCTTCTTTCTTTGGTTTCAAAACCACAAAATGTAAAACCTCACTTCTCATCTAGATCTAAGCTTCCTCTCGCAAAGTGACTGAAGAGAAAGTTGCTCATTGTCACGTTGCAGTGCTAGTGAGCTAGTTTTGGAAGCGTCGTTGTGAGCGATGTTTTACTGGAACTTTGATTGCATCGTTGAGGGAATGGATCCTTCCAAACTTTTACTTTGCATTTAGGACCTTATATGTGAATTTGGGGAAAATAGATTTGATGGGTTTGAGGTGTAGTTTTGTGGGAAATGAATTTAATGCGTTTTATGGGTGAAATGGTGGAAATGAATTAAATGGGTTTTGAGGTGTGGGTGGTGATGATTTTTGTTTGGTGTGATTGATATGTTCATGATTAATATTATAAATGTTTGAGATGTGCTTTATGTTTGAAAATGTGGGTTTTTGTATTAATGCAATTTATGTGTGGTTTCTATGTAAAATGAATTGATGAGATTGGTTTATAGGGTGTTGTAGTCGAATACAGTTGAACTATTTTTCCACTGACTTCGCATTTGTATTCGAATACAAGGAGGTTGTAGTCGAATACAAATGTGCATGATTTTTCACTGTTTTTGCATCTGTATTCGACTACAAGGAGGGTGTAGTCGAATACAGTTGTGCTGTTTTGCCACTGACTTGTGAAATAATGCTGTTCTCGAATACGACCGTGCAATTTTGTTAAAAACTTCATTTTTCAACCTTGTTTATGCATGTTTAGCATATGCAAACCCTTTCTAGATGTATGCTAAGCTGAAAGGTGATTTTTTACATTTAAAATTTAAATGCTATGTGATATCATTAATTTCGGTTGGTGACCCTTTACAATTTTTGTGGAAATTTGGGTTTTGCCCTTAGATGAGATTCATGACCGCCCTACTGGTTAGTAGCCTGGAGATGAGAGGGTAGTTAGTCAAGCCTGATCGAAGCTGTGTCAGGAGGTTTTTGTGGAGCGCGTGGAGACCACCCTGGTGTATAGTTTTTGTAGAATGATCAGATTAGGTGGCTGTATAGGGGCTATGTGTCTTTCTTTGGTGGTTGTATTTATTTCATTTTGGAAGACTGTACCTATACCTATATTGTCAGCTTGACTTTTATTTTGATGGGTCCTTGTAACATTTTTTTGATGTGACGTGGGGAAGTTAAAATGGGCAGTACTTTTGTTCAGGTGTCTGCAAAGAATACCACAGGGATATGAGCTATGTTTGATAAGTCTCATATCCCCGGTGTATTTTTCTGTTTAAATACTTTGGACTTGTATTTCAAAAACTATTTCTGTTGTTTGTAAATCTTGTTGACTTTTGTCGTCGTGTTACAACTTAAATATTTTATTCAAAAGTATTTATTTATAGATTTGAATTTGTTTTTTTTAAAAAAAATCGGGCTATTACATCCAACAACCGTGTACATTTAAAATATCTTCATTTATTAGGAGATTTAAATAAAGCATCCCAATATAGTTGGGGTTCAGCAGTTTTAGCTACACTTTGCAGAGAACTATGTTGTAAGACCTTTAATTTCAAACTCTAATTTATGCAATTTTAGTATATTTGGTGTTAAATTGCTGAGGCATTTAGCCCAATTTTAATTTATTTTGCGAATTAAATACCAAAATCATTTAGAGTTTGTCGTATGTTCCTTATATATATATATATATATATATATATATATATATATATATATATATATATATATATATATATATATATATATATTTGTAGATCCGGTTCCGTCGAAGAATAATTTATTTATGTTGCGAAGAATTTAATAGCGGACAGTTTTGTTAAAAATATCTCTGGTTGCTGAAAATTTTACCTGTCAATTGAGCTGCAACGGGGTAGATATTTTTATCAAAATAATTTGAGGTGTGGGTAAGAGTTTTAGATAGTTATTGGTTTGGTTTAATATATATATATATATATATATATAAGTGAAGGAAGAAGAGGAATTAGAATCAGAAACATTTCCTGCGCTTAGCGAGAATTTCCTTTTCTTCTTTCTCTATTTATTCGAAACTAAGTGTTAGTGGTTTCCAAAACCACTAAACAAAAACCTTCACTTTTCTTCGACTTCTGAGGTCCATCTCGCAAAGTGACAGAAGAGAAGGTTGCTCCTTGCCACGCTAAGGTGCTAGTGAGCTAACTTTGGAAGCGACGTCGCGAACGAAGTTTTCACCGGAATTAATCGTAGTGCTGTAATTGGTTGTTAGAGCTACCGTTGAGGTAAAGGCTCATTCCAAACTTTTAGTTTGCATTTAAGACTTTATGTGTGAATTTGTAGAAAATAAATTTGATGTGTTTGAGGTGTAGATTTGTGGAAAACGAATTTAATGTGTTTATGGGTGAAAATTTGGAGATTTAAATTGGTGATTTGTAGTTGAAAATTTGGAGATTTAAATTGGTGTTTATGGGTGAAAATTTGGAGATTTAAATTAGTGATTTGTGGTTGAAAATTTGGAGATTTAAATTGATGTTTATGGGTGAAAATTTGGAGATTTAAATTGGTGATTTATTGTTGAAAATTTAGAGATTTAAATTGGTGATTTATGGTTAAAAATTTTGGAGATTAAATTTGGTGGTTTATGTTTGGAAATGTGGAGTTTTGAATTAATGTGCTTTATGTGTGGATTTTGTGGAAAAAAAAAGGAATTGATGTGATTTGGTGTGAATTGTGGGATTATGAGTAAATATGTTTGAGTATACTCTGTGTTGAATTTAAAAAATCATTAGTGTTAAATGAGTATTAAAAATGGGGAATCTTTTAATAGCTGCATTTACTTAATGATTGTGGTGAAAAGAGTCAGAGTATGCTCATGCATTTTCATAGTACATGGTGACCGCGATGGGCCACGGTGATAGTGGTGATCGGATGGGCCACAGAATGATGCCATGTGAATTGTTGGTTCATCTTGTCCTTACGAGGGTTATCGTATCGTGCTAATCTGTGAGAGATTGCACTCTAGAATGTGATGATCTGTGAGTGATTGCACTCTAGAAAACAGTGTAGGGCCTGTGATAGGATACACTTTAGTAAATCGTGCTAGCCTGTGAGAGACTACACCTTGATAATTAGTACTGGCCTATGAGAGACCGTATAATTATGATTTATGCCTCTTCGAGGAGGGTTTTGGTTTGAAATTCCGGAATCATGAGCATTGGCATATACGCATTGAATTAGGGTGCTTGGCACGCGAGTCATGCTTGATAAACTGTGATGGTTGTATATACATACTCGGTTGTTGTTTGTAATTGTGCCGTAATTGATGAGTGTAATTGATTGATTTTGTGTGGTAAGTGTTGAATGATTGCGAAACGTTTTCGAAACTAAAATCTGCAAATTTTAGCAGTTGTATTCGGCTACAAGCAGTGTGTAGTCGAATACAGATATTCAATTTTGCTACTGACTTGTGAAATAACACTGTATTCGAATACAAGGATGCTGTGTTCGAATACGACATGGCAGTTTTGTTATAAACTTCATTTTTCAACCTTGTTTATGCATGTTCGGCATATGAAAACCCTTTCTAGATGTATGCTAAGTTGAAAGGTTATTTTGTGCATTTAAATTTAAATGCTAAGTGTTATTTGTTAATTTCGATTGGTGACCCTTTACAATTATTGTGGAAATCTGGGCTTTGCCCTCAGATGAGGATCAGGATCGTCTTAAGGCATAGCTTAGCGATGAGTTGGATTTGTGATTGAAAGTAGTGTGGCTCGATGCCGCTCGTGGATTCTCAGTACCCAATCACCCTCAGTTAGATTAATGATCAGCTTATGGTTTTATTTAAGGATTTTATTTATGTTCTCTTTCCTATTTCATGGTTGTTGTTGCAAAGGGAACTTATGTATTTGAAACAAACTATTTGAGTCGGTGTATGTTATATTTGGATATTTTAGATTATCGTTTCAAAAACCTTTTTAATTTGTTATAATTATGATGTAATTAATTATGACTTTTGTCGTTTGTGTTACGACTTAAATATTTTACCCAAAAGTATTTCTTTATATATGAATTTGATTTTAGTTTATATTTAAAAAATAAAATTACACTCGCTTTGTTAAAAATTGGGGTGTTACATATGTCTTGCAACAAAACCCGGTGTAATATCTATGGAAGGATGTGCATTGTTGTTGCAAAACTGGGCATATGGTGAAACCGTGTGTCTGAACTACACCACGGAGTCGGTTTTATATAGGCTCAAGGCAATAAATGCAAAAAATAAATATGGGAGATATTATCCCTATTTACATGATATGTAATAAATATAAATATATTTTCAACACTCCCCCTCATGCTGGAGCATATAAATCATATGCACCAAGCTTGTTACATATATAACTGATTCGAGGACCTCTCAGGGACTTAGTGAATACATCTGCCAATTGATCATTGGAATTAACAAAGCTAGTGGTGATCTCGCCTGATTCGATCTTCTCCCTTACAAAGTGACAATCTATCTCAATATGCTTGGTCCTCTCATGGAAAACCGGATTAGAGGCAATGTGCAATGCTGCTTGATTATCACAGATTAATGTTATTTTTGTTGCCTCTTCAAATTGAAGCTCTTTGAGTAACTGTTTCAACCAAATGAGCTCACAGGTCACTAATGCCATAGCCCTGTATTCAGCTTCAGCGCTAGATCTTGCAACAACACTTTGTTTCTTACTCTTCCAAGATATTAAGTTTCCTCCAACAAGTATACAATACCCAGAAGTGGATTGCCTATCAATGGGTGAGCCTGCCCAATCGGCATCTGAATAACCAACTATCTGAGTATGTCCCCTGTTTTCATAAATTAGACATTTTCCTGGAGCACCTTTAATGTATTTCAAGATTCGTATCACATCATCCCAATGTTCTTGACACGGAGAGTTTAAGAATTGGCTTACCACACTGACTGCAAAAGAAATGTCTGGACGAGTGACTGTGAGGTAGTTTAATTTACCAACCAATCTTCTGTATCTCCTTGAATCTGAAAATGGCTCCCCATGATTAGGTAGAAGTTTGACATTCAGATCCATAGGAGTGTCAACCGGCTTGGCATTCAATAAACCTGTCTCTTCAAGAATATCCATGGCATATTTCCTTTGTGAAATTACTAAGCCGTCCTTAGATTGGGCTACCTCAATACCCAAGAAGTAGCGGAGCTTGCCAAGATCTTTAGTTTGAAACTGATGAGATAAATGTTGTTTCAACTGGAGTATGCCCTGCTGATCACTACCAATTATGACAATATCGTCTACATAGACAATCAAGTAAATGCACCCTTGGGTTGAGTGGCGATAGAAAAGAGAATGATCAGCTTCACTTCGAATCATACCAAATTGTTGCACTACTGTGCTAAATTTTCCAAACCAAGCTCGAGGAGACTGTTTAAGACCATAGAGAAACCTCCGAAGTCTACAAACCATGGTAGAAGACTCCCCCTGAGCAACAAACCCAGGTGGTTGCTCCATATACACTTCTTCTTCAAGGTTACCATGCAAGAAAGCATTTTTAATGTCAAGTTGGTGCAGAGACCAATGTCTGATGGCTGCTGTAACACCCCGGCCATTACCGTTACCGGCGATGCTACCTCACGATCTTCTCGCTCCCCCCTTTCCCACCAACTGAAATCTAGCGAGTTTTTGCCTTCCGTGGGATTCGAGCCCGGTACCTAGGGGATAAGTACCGCCTCCACACAGTCCCACTACCAATTGAGCT
>JBBPBP010001512.1:0-10879 GCA_037974735.1 Cicer chorassanicum
AACATTTAGAGTATTTATGTCCTCCCTAGGCTTATTCTCGTCCGATTAGGGTTTTTAACCAATCTTGTGCATCCAATAAGTACATTTGTGTCATTGGTTAAACATTTATGTCATTTTCGTCCTCCGAAGGCTTATTCTCGTCCAATTAGGGTTTTTAACCAATCTTGTGCATCCAATAAGTACATTTGTGTCATTGGTTGAACATTGAGGTCATTTATGTCCTCCAAAGGCTTATTCTCGTCCAATTAGGGTTTTTAACCAATGTTGTTTATCAAATAAGTGATTTTGTGTCATTGGTTGAACATTTAGGTCATTTTCGTCCTCCCTAGGCTTATTCTCATCCAATTACGGTTTATAACCAATCTTGTGGATCCAATAAGTACATTTGTGTCATTGGTTGAACATTTAGGTCATTTTCGTCCTCCCAAGGCTTATTCTCGTCCAATTAGGGTTTTTAACCAATCTTGTGCATCCAATAAGTACATTTGTGTCATTGGTTGATCATTTAGGTCATTTATGTCCTCTAAAGGCTTATTCTCGTCCAATTAGGGTTTTTAACCAATCTTGTGCATCCAATAAATGATTCTGTGTCTTTGGTTTAACATTTCGGTCATTTATGACCTACCAAGGCTTATTCTCGTCCAATTAGGGTTTTTAACCAATCTTGTGCATCCAATAAGTGATTTTGTGTCATTGGTTGAACATTTAGGTCATTTTCGTCCTCCCTAGGCTTATTCTCGTCCAATTAGGGTTTTTAACCAATCTTGTGCATCCAATAACTACATTTGTGTCATTGGTTGAACATTTAGGTCATTTTCGTCCTCCCAAGGCTTATTCTCGTCCAATTAGGGTTTTTAACCAATCTTGTGCATCTAATAAGTGATTTTGTGTCATTGGTTGAACATTTAGGTCATTTTCGTCCTCCCAAGGCTTATTCTCGTCCAATTAGGGTTTTTAACAAATCTTGTGCATCCAATAACTGATTTAGTGTCATTGGTTGAACATTTAGGTCATTTTCTTCCTCCCAAGGCTTATTCTCGTCCAATTAGGGTTTTTAACCAATCTTGTGCATCCAATAAGTGATTTTGTGTCATTGGTTGAACATTTAGGTCATTTTCGTCCTCCCAAGGCTTATTCTCGTCCAATTAGGGTTTTTAACCAATCTTGTGCATCCAATACGTGATTTTGTGTCATTGGTTGAACATTAAGGTCATTTTCGTCCTCCCAAGGCTTATTCTCGTCCAATTAGGGTTTTTAACCAACCTTGTGCATCCAATAAGTGATTTTGTGTCATTGGTTGAACATTTAGGTCATTTTCGTCCTCCCAAGGCTTATTCTCGTCCAATTAGGGTTTTTAACCAATCTTGTGCATCCAATAAGTGATTTTGTGTCATTGGTTGAACATTTAGGTCATTTTCGTCCTCCCAAGGATTTTTCTCGTCCAATTAGGGTTTTTAACCAATCTTGTGCATCCAATAACTACATTTGTGTCATTGGTTGAACATTTAGGTCATTTTCGTCCTCCCAAGGCTTATTCTCGTCCAATTAGGGTTTTTAACCAATCTTGTGCATCCAATAAGTACATTTGTGTCATTGGTTGAACATTTAGATCATTTATGTCCTCCAAAGGCTTATTCTCATCCAATTAGGGTTTTTAACAAATCGTGTGCATCCAATAAGTGATTTTCTGTCATTGGTTGAGCATTTAGAGTATTTATGTCCTCCCTAGGCTTATTCTCGTCCGATTAGGGTTTTTAACCAATCTTGTGCATCCAATAAGTACATTTGTGTCATTGGTTGAACATTTAGGTCATTTTCGTCCTCCCAAGGCTTATTCTCGTCCAATTAGGGTTTTTAACCAATCTTGTGCATACAATAAGTGATTTCGTGTCATTGGTTGAACATTTAGGTCATTTTCGTCCTCCCTAGGCTTATTCTCGTCCAATTAGGGTTTTTAACCAATCTTGTGCATCCAATAACTACATTTGTGTCATTGGTTGAACATTTAGGTCATTTTCGTCCTCCCAAGGCTTATTCTCGTCCAATTAGGGTTTTTAACCAATCTTGTGCATCCAATAAGTACATTTCTGTCATTGGTTGAACATTTAGGTCATTTTCGTCCTCCCAATGCTTATTCTCGTCCAATTAGGGTTTTTAACCAATCTTGTGCATCCAATAAGTGATTTTGTGTCATTGGTTGAACATTTAGGTCATTTTCGTCCTCTTAAGGCTTATTCTCGTCCAATTAGGGGTTTTAACCAATCTTGTGCATCCAATAAGTGATTTTGTGTCATTGGTTGAACATTTAGGTCATTTTCGTTCTCCCAAGGCTTATTCTCGTCCAATTAGGGTTTTTAACCAATCTTGTGCATCCAATAACTACATTTGTGTCATTGGTTGAACATTTAGGTCATTTTCGTCCTCCCAAGGCTTATTCTCGTCCAATTAGGGTTTTTAACCAATCTTGTGTATCCAATAAGTGATTTTGTGTCATTGGTTGAACATTTAGGTCATTTTCGTCCTCCCCAGGCTTATTCTCGTCCAATTAGGGTTTTTAACCAATCTTGTGCATCCAATAAGTACATTTGTGTCATTGGTTGAACATTTAGGTCATTTATGTCCTCCAAAAGCTTATTCTCGTCCAATTAGGGTTTTTAACCAATCTTGTGCATCCCATAAGTGATTTTGTGTCATTGGTTGAACATTTAGGTCATTTTCATCCTCCCTAGGCTTATTCTCGTCCAATTAGGGTTTTTAACCAATCTTGTGCATCCAATAAGTGATTTTGTGTCATTGGTTGAAAATTTTGGTCATTTTCGTCCTCCCTAGGCTTATTCTCGTCCAATTAGGGTTTTTAACCAATCTTGTGCATCAAATAAGTGATTTTGTGTCATTGGTTAAACATTAAGGTCATTTTCGTCCTCCCTAGGCTTATTCTCGTCCAATTAGGGTTTTTAAACAATCTTGTGTATTCAATAAGTGATTTTGTGCCATTGTTTGAACATTTAGGTCATTTTCGTCCTCCCAAGGGTTATTCTCGTCCAATTAGGGTTTTTAACCAATCTTGTGCATCCAATAAGTACATTTGTGTCATTGGTTGAACATTTAGGTCATTTATGTCCTCCAAAAGCTTATTCTCGTCAAATTAGGGTTTTTAACCAATCTTGTGCATCCAATAAGTGATTTTGTGTCATTGGTTGAACATTTAGGTCATTTTCGTCCTCCCAAGGCTTATTCTCGTCCAATTAGGGTTTTTAAACACTCTTGTGTATCCAATAAGTGATTTTGTGCCATTGGTTGAACATTTAGGTGATTTTCGTCCTCCCAATGTTTATTTTCGTCCAATTAGGGTTTTTAACCAATCTTGTGCATCCAATAAGTACATTTGTGTCATTGGTAGAACATTTAGGTCATTTATGTCCTCCAAAAGCTTATTCTCGTCCAATTAGGGTTTTTAACCAATCTTGTGCATCAAATAAGTGATTTTGTGTCATTGGTTGAACATTTAGGTCATTTTCGTCCTCCCTAGGCTTATTCTCGTCTAATTAGGGTTTTTAACCAATCTTGTGCATCCAATAAGTGATTTTGTGTCATTGGTTGAACATTTAGGTCATTTTCGTCCTCCCTAGGCTTATTCTCATCCAATTAGGGTTTTTAACCAATCTTGTGCATCCAATAAGTACATTTGTGTTATTGGTTTAACATTTAGGTCATTTTCGTCCTCCCAAGGCTTATTCTCGTCCAATTAGGGTTTTTAACCAATCTTGTGCATCCAATAAGTACATTTGTGTCATTGGTTGAACATTTAGGTCATTTTCGTCCTCCCTAGGCTTGTTCTTGTCCAATTAGGATTTTTAACCAATCGTGTGCATCCAATAAGTGACTTTGTGTCATTGGTTGAACATTTAGGTCATTTTCGTCCTCCCAAGGCTTATTCTCGTCCAATTAGGGTTTTTAACCAATCTTGTGCATCCAATAAGTGATTTTGTGTCATTGGTTGAACATTTAGGTCATTTTCGTCCTCCCAAGGTTTATTCTCGTCCAATTAGGGTTTTGAACCAATCTTGTGCATCCAATAAGTACAATTGGGTCATTGGTTGAACATTTAGGTCATTTTCGTCCTCCCAAGGCTTATTCTCGTCCAATTAGGGTTTTTAACCAATCTTGTGCATCCAATAAGTACATTTGTGTCATTGGTTGAACATTTAGGTCATTTTCGTCCTCCAAAGGATTATTCTCGTCCAATTAGGGTTTTTAACCAATCTTGTGCATCCAATAACTACATTTGTGTCATTGGTTGAACATTTAGGTCATTTTCGTCCTCCCAAGGCTTATTCTCGTCCAATTAGGGTTTTTAACCAATCTTGTGCATCCAATAAGTACATTTCTGTCATTGGTTGAACATTTAGGTCATTTTCGTCCTCCCAAGGCTTATTCTCTTCCAATTAGGGTTTTTAACCAATCTTGTGCATCCAATAAGTGATTTTGTGTCATTGGTTGAACATTTAGGTCATTTTCGTCCTCCCCAGGCTTATTCTCGTCCAATTAGGGTTTTTAACCAATCTTGTGCATCAAATAAGTGATTTTGTGTCATTGGTTGAACATTTAGGTCATTTTCGTCCTCCCTAGGCTTATTCTCGTCTAATTAGGGTTTTTAACCAATCTTGTGCATCCAATAAGTGATTTTGTGTCATTGGTTGAACATTTAGGTCATTTTCGTCCTCCCCAGGCTTATTCTCGTCCAATTAGGGTTTTTAACCAATCTTGTGCATCCAATAAGTGATTTTGTGTCATTGGTTGAACATTTAGATCATTTCCGTCCTGCCAAGGCTTATTCTCGTCCAATTAGGGTTTTTAACCAATCTTGTACATCGAATAAGTGATTTTGTGTCATTGGTTGAACATTTAGGTCATTTTCGTCCTCCCTAGGCTTATTCTCGTCCAATTAGGGTTTTTAACCAATCTTGTGCATCCAATAAGTGATTTTGTGTCATTGGTTGAACATTTAGGTCATTTTCGTCCTCCCTAAGCTCATTCTCGTCCAATTAGGGTTGTTAACCAATCTTGTGCATCCAATAAGTGATTTTGTGTCATTGGTTGAACATTTAGGTCATTTTCGTCCTCCCTAGGCTTATTCTCGTCCAATTAGGGTTTTTAACCAATCTTGTGCATCCAATAAGTGATTTTGTGTCATTGGTTGAACATTTAGGTCAATTTCGTCATCCCTATGCTTATTCTCGTCCAATTAGGGTTTTTAACCAATCTTGTGCATCCAATAACTACATTTGTGTCATTGGTTGAACATTTAGGTCATTTTCGTCCTCCCAAGGCTTATTCTCGTCCAATTAGGGTTTTTAACCAATCTTGTGCATCCAATAAGTACATTTGTGTCATTGGTTGAACATTTAGGTCATTTTCGTCCTCCCACGGATTATTCTCGTCCAATTAGAGTTTTTAACCAATCTTGTGCATCCAATAAGTGATTTTGTGTCGCTGGTTGAACATTTAGGTCATTTTCGTCCTCCCAAGGCTTATTCTCGTCCAATTAGGGGTTTTATCCAATCTTGTGCATCCAATAAGTGATTTTGTGTCGTTTGTTGAACATTTAGGTCATTTTTGTCCTCCCAAGGCTTATTCTCGTCCAATTAGGGTTTTTAACCAATCTTGTGCATCCAATAAGTACATTTGTGTCATTGGTTGAACATTTAGGTCATTTTCGTCCTCCCAAGGCTTATTCTCGTCCAATTAGGGTTTTTAACCAATCTTGTGCATCCAATAAGTACATTTGTGTCATTGGTAAAACATTTAGGTCATTTATGTCCTCTAAAGGCTTATTCTCGTCCAATTAGGGTTTTTAACCAATCTTGTGCATCCAATATATGATTCTGTGTCTTTGGTTGAACATTTAGGTCATTTATGTCCTACCAAGGCTTATTCTCGTCCAATTAGGGTTTTTAACCAATCTTGTGCAATCAATAAGTGATTTTGTGTCATTGGTTGAACATTTAGGTCATTTTCGTCCTCCCTAGGCTTATTCTCGTCCAATTAGGGTTTTTAACCAATCTTGTGCATCCAATAAGTGATTTTATGTCGTTGGTTGAACATTTAGGTCATTTTCGTCCTCCCTAGGTTTATTCTCGTCCAATTAGGGTTTTTAACCAATCTTGTGCATCCAATAAGTGATTTTGTGTCATTGGTTGAACATGTAGGTCATTTTCGTCCTGCCAAGGCTTATTCTCGTCCAATTAGGGTTTTTAACCAATCTTGTGCATCCAATAAGTGATTTTGTGTCATTGGTTGAACATTTTGGTCATTTTCGTCCTCCCTAGGCTTATTCTCGTCCAATTAGGGTTTTTAACCAATCTTGTGCATCCAATAACTACATTTGTGTCATTGGTTGAACATTTAGGTCATTTTCATCCTCCCTAGGCTTATTCTCGTCCAATTAGGGTTTTTAAACAATCTTGTGTATCCAATAAGTGATTTTGTGCCATTGGTTGAACATTTAGGTGATTTTCGTCCCCCCAATGCTTATTCTCGTCCAATTAGGGTTTTTAACCAATCTTGTGCATCCAATAAGTACATTTGTGTCATTGGTTGAACATTTAGGTCATTTATGTCCTCCAAAAGCTTATTCTCGTCCAATTAGGGTTTTTAACCAATCTTGTGCATCCAATAAGTGATTTTGTGTCATTGGTTGAACATTTAGGTCATTTTCGTCCTCCCTAGGCTTATTCTCGTCCAATTAGGGTTTTTGACCAATCTTGTGCATCCAATAAGTGATTTTGTGTCATTGGTTGAACATTTAGGTCATTTTCGTCCTACCTAGGCTTGTTCTCGTTCAATTAGGGTTTTTGAACAATCTTGTGCATCCAATAAGTACATTTGTGTCATTGGTTGAACATTTAGGTCATTTTCGTCCTCCCAAGGCTTATTCTCGTCCAATTAGGGTTTTTAACCAATCTTGTGCATCCAATAAGTACATTTGTGTCATTGGTTGAACATTTAGGTCATTTATGTCCTCCAAAGGCTTATTCTCGTCCAATTAGGGTTTTTAACCAATCTTGTGCATCTAATAAGTGATTTTGTGTCATTGGTTGAACATTTAGGTCATTTTGGTCCTCCCTAGGCTTATTCTCATCCAATTAGGGTTTTTAACCAATCTTGTTTATCCAATAAGTACATTTGTGTCATTGGTTGAACATTTAGGTCATTTTCGTCCTCCCAAGGCTTATTCTCGTCCAATTAGGGTTTTTAACCAATCTTGTGCATCCAATAAGTACATTTGTGTCATTGGTTGAACATTTAGGTCACTTTCGTTTTCCCAATGCTTATTCTCGTCCAATTAGGGTTTTTAACCAATCTTGTGCATCCAATAAGTACATTTGTGTCATTGGTTGAACATTTAGGTCATTTTCGTCCTCCCAAGGCTTATTCTCGTCCAATTAGGGTTTTTAACCAATCTTGTGCATCCAATAAGTACATTTGTGTCATTGGTTGAACATTTAGGTCATTTTCGTCCTCCCAAGGTTAATTCTCGTCCAATTAGGGTTTTTAACCAATCTTGTGCATCCAATAAGTACATTTGTTTTATTGGTTGAACATTTAGGTCATTTTCGTCCTCCCAAGGCTTATTCTCTTCCAATTAGGGTTTTTAACCAATCTTGTGCATCCAATAAGTACATTTGTGTCATTGGTTGAACATTTAGGTCATTTTCGTCCTCCCAAGGCTTATTCTCGTCCAATTAGGGTTTTTAACCAATCTTGTGCATCCAATAAGTGATTTTCTGTCATTAGTTGAACATTTAGGTCATTTTCGTCCTCCATAGCCTTATTCTCGTCCAATTAGTGTTTTTAACCAATCTTGTGCATCCAATAAGTACATTTGTGTCATTGGTTGAACATTTAGGTCATTTTCGTCCTCCCAAGGCTTATTCTCGTCCAATTAGGGTTTTTAACCAATCTTGTGCATCCAATAAGTACATTTGTGTCATTGGTTGAACATTTAGGTCATTTTCGTCCTCCCATGGCTTATTCTCGTCCAATTCGGGTTTTTAACCAATCTTGTGCATCCAATAAGTACATTTGTGTCATTGGTTGAACATTTAGGTCATTTTCGTCCTCCCAAGGCTTATTCTCGTCCAATTAGGGTTTTTAACCAATCTTGTGCATCCAATAAGTACATTTGTGTCATTGGTTGAACATTTAGGTCATTTTCGTCCTCCCAAGGCTTATTCTCGTCCAATTAGGGTTTTTAACCAATCTTGTGCATCCAATAAGTACATTTGTGTCATTGGTTGAACATTTAGGTCATTTTCGTCCTCCTAAGGCTTATTCTCGACCAATTACAATTTTTAACCAATCTTGTGCATCCAATAAGTGATTTTGTGTCATTGGTTGAACATTTAGGTCATTTTCGTCCTCCCAAGGCTTATTCTCATCCAATTAGGGTTTTTCTCCAATATTGTGCATCCAATAAGTGATTTTGTGTCATTGGTTGAACATTTAGGTCATTTTCGTCCTCCCAAGGCTTATTCTCGTCCAATTAGGGTTTTTAACCAATCTTGTGCATCCAATAAGTACATTTGTGTCATTGGTTCAAGATTTAGGTCATTTTCGTCCTCCCTAGGCTTATTCTCGTCCAATTAGGGTTTTTAACCAATCTTGTGCATCCAATAAGTACATTTGTGTCATTGGTTGAACATTTAGATCATTTTCGTCCTCCCAAGGCTTATTCTCGTCCAATTAGGGTTTTTAACCAATCTTGTGCATCAAATAAGTGATTTTGTGTCATTGGTTGAACATTTAGGTCATTTTGGTCCTCCCTAGGCTTATTCTCGTCCAATTAGGGTTTTTAACCAATCTTGTGCATCCAATAAGTGATTTTATGTCGTTGGTTGAACATTTAGGTCATTTTCGTCCTCCCTAGGTTTATTCTCGTCCAATTAGGGTTTTTAACCAATCTTGTGCATCCAATAAGTGATTTTGTGTCATTGGTTGAACATTTAGGTCATTTTCGTCCTACCAAGGCTTATTCTCGTCCAATTAGGGTTTTTAACCAATCTTGTGCATCCAATAAGTGATTTTGTGTCATTGGTTGAACATTTTGGTCATTTTCGTCCTCCCAAGGCTTATTCTCGTCCAATTAGGGTTTTTAACCAATCTTGTGCATCCAATAAGTGATTTTGTGTCATTGGTTGAACATTAAGGTCATTTTCGTCCTCCCAAGGCTTATTCTCGTCCAATTAGGGTTTTTAACCAATCTTGTGCATCCAATAACTACATTTGTGTCATTGGTTGAACATTTAGGTCATTTTCGTCCTCCCAAGGCTTATTCTCGTCCAATTAGGGTTTTTAACCAATCTTGTGCATCCATTAAGTACATTTGTGTCATTGGTTGAACATTTAGGTCATTTTCGTCCTCCCAAGGCTTATTCTCGTCCAATTAGGGTTTTTAACCAATCTTGTGCATCCAATAAGAACATTTGTATCATTGGTTGAACATTTAGGTCATTTTCGTCCTCCCAAGGCTTATTCTCGTCCAATTAGGGTTTTTAACCAATCTTGTGCATCCAATAAGTAATTTTGTGTCATTGGTTGAACATTTAGGTCATTTTCGTCCTCCCAAGGCTTATTCTCGTCCAATTAGGGTTTTTAACCAATCTTGTGCATCCAATAACTACATTTGTGTCATTGGTTGAACATTTAGGTCATTTTCGTCCTCCCAAGGCTTATTCTCGTCCAATTAGGGTTTTTAACCAATCTTGGGCATCCAATAAGTATATTTGTGTCATTGGTTGAACATTTAGGTCATTTTCGTCCTCCCAAGGCTTATTCTCGTCCAATTAGGGTTTTTAACCAATCTTGTGCATCCAATAACTACATTTGTGTCATTGGTTGAACATTTAGGTCATTTTCGTCCTCCGAAGGCTTATTCTCGTCCAATTAGGGTTTTTAACCAATCTTGTGCATCCAATAACTACATTTGTGTCATTGGTTGAACATTTAGGTCATTTTCGTCCTCCCAAGGCTTATTCTCGTCCAATTAGGGTTTTTAACCAATCTTGTGCATCCAATAAGTGATTTTGTGTCATTGGTTGAACATTTAGGTCATTTTCGTCCTCCCTAGGCTTATTCACGTCCATTTAGGGTTTTTAACCAATCTTGTGCATCCAATAATTGATTTTGTGTCATTGGTTGAACATTTAGGTCATTTTCGTCCTCCCAAGGCTTATTCTCGTCAAATTAGGGTTTTTAACCAATCTTGTGCATCCAATTAGCACATTTGTGTCATTGGTTGAACATTTAGGTCATTTTCGTCCTCCCAAGGCTTATTCTCGTCCAATTAGGGTTTTTAACCAATCTTGTGCATCCAATAAGTACATTTGTGTCATTGGTTGAACATTTAGGTCATTTTCGTCCTCCCAAGGCTTATTCTCATCCAATTAGGGTTTTTAACCAATCTTGTGCATCCAATAACTACATTTGTGTCATTGGTTGAACATTTAGGTCATTTTCGTCCTCCCAAGGCTTATTCTCGTCCAATTAGGGTTTTTAACCAATCTTGTGCATCCAATAAGTACATTTGTGTCATTGGTTGAACATTTAGATCATTTATGTCCTCCAAAGGCTTATTCTCATCCAATTAGGGCTTTTAACAAATCGTGTGCATCCAATAAGTGATTTTCTGTCATTGGTTGAGCATTTAAGTCATTTTCGTCCTCCCAAGGCTTATTCTCGTCCATTTAGGGTTTTTAACCCATCTTGTGCATCCAATAACTACATTTGATTCATTGGTTGAACATTTAGGTCAATTTCGTCCTCCTTAGGCTTATTCTCGTCCAATTAGGGGTTTTAACCAATCTTGTGCATCCAATAA
>JBBPBP010001513.1:0-10877 GCA_037974735.1 Cicer chorassanicum
TAAAAGTCAAAAAGTAACAAAAGTGTTTCCTTAAAATAAAACGATACACAAATCAATATACAACACATCACTCCTATTATTATTATTATTATTATTATTATTATTATTATTATTATTATTATTATTATTATTATTATTATTATTATTATTATTATTATTATTATTATTATTATTATTATTATTATTATCATTATCAATATTACCGTTATTACTATTATTATTATCACTATTATGTTGTTAATTTATTTTGATATGTATATATATATAAAGTAAAAATTAATAATAAAATCAGCCAACACATCAATATTTTCTACCCAAGAACTACGTGTGTTTTGATTTCCCTATTGCACCTGGGGATACGTAGGAGCAAGGTTTTTTCCTTGTCAAACCAAATTAATAAAAAAATATTTTTCTTTCTTTTATTAATGTAAATAATTTATTTATTTATTTTAGGTTTTATCCAATTTTTCCTTTGAATAAAATAAAATTGGTGGCGACTCCTTTTTCGCGGAAAAAACTGGCCGCGACAGATTGAACATTTAGGTCCTTTTCGTCCTCCCTAGGCTTATTCTCGTCCAATTAGGGTTTTTAACCAATCTTGTGCATCCAATAAGTACATTTGTGTCATTGGTTGAACATTTTGGTCATTTTCGTCCTCCCAAGGCTTATTCTCGTCCAATTAGGGTTTTTTACCAATCTTGTGCATCCAATAAGTAATTTTGTGTCATTGGTTGAACATTTAAGTCATTTTCGTCCTCCGAATGCTTATTCTCGTCCAATTAGGGTTTTTAACCAATCTAGTGCATCCAATAAGTGATTTTATGTCATTGGTTGAACATTTAGGTCATTTTCGTCCTCCGTAGGCTTATTCTCGTCCAGTTAGGGTTTTTAACCAATCTTGTGCATCCAATAAGTGATTTTGTGTCATTGGTTGAACATTGAGGTCACTTTCGTCCTCCCAAGGCTTATTCTCGTCCAATTAGGGTTTTTAACCAATCTTGTGCATCCAATAAGTGATTTTGTGTCATTGGTTGAATATTTAGGTCATTTTCGTCCTCCCAAGGCCTATTCTCTTCCAATTAGGGTTTTTAACCAATCTTGTGCATCCAATAAGTGATTTTGTGTCATTGGTTGAACATTTAGGTCATTTTCGTCCTCCCAAGGCTTATTCTCGTCCAATTAGGGTTTTTAACCAATCTTGTGCATCCAATAAGTGATTTTGTGTCATTGGTTGAACATTTAGGTCATTTTCGTCCTCCCAAGGCTTATTCTCGTCCAATTAGGGTTTTTAACCAATCTTGTAAATCCAATAAGTGATTTTGTGTCATTGGTTGAACATTTAGGTCATTTTCGTCCTCCCAAGGCTTATTCTCGTCCAATTAGGGGTTTTAACCAATCTTGTGTATCCAATAAGTGAATAAGTCTTGAACATTTAGGTCATTTTCGTCCTCCCTAGGCTTATTCTCGTCCAATTAGGGTTTTTAACCAATCTTGTGCATCCAATAAGTGATTTTGTGTCATTGGTTGAACATTTAGGTCATTTTCGTCCTCCCAAGGCTTATTCTCGTCCAATTAGGGTTTTTAACCAATCTTGTGCATCCAATAAGTGATTTTGTGTCATTGGTTGAACATTTAGGTCATTTTCGTCCTCCCAAGGCTTATTCTCGTCCAATTAGGGTTTTTAACCAATCTTGTCCATCCAAAAAGTACATTTTTGTCATTTGTTGAACATTTAGGACATTTTCGTCCTCCCAAGGCTTATTCTAGTCCAATTAGGGTTTTTAACCAATCTTGTGCATCCAATAAGTGATTTTGTGTCATTGGTTGAACATTTAGGTCATTTTCGTCCTCCCTAGGCTTATTCTCGTCCAATTAGGGTTTTTAACCAATCTTGTGCATCCAATAAGTGATTTTGTATCATTGGTTGAACATTTAGGTTATTTTCCTCCTCCCAAAGCTTATTCTCGTCCAATTAGGGTTTTTAACTTATCTTGTGCATCCAATAAGTACATTTGTGTCATTGGTTGAACATTTAGGTCATTTTCGTCCTCCCAAGGCTTATTCTCGTCCAATTAGGGTTTTTAACCAATCTTGTGCATCCAATAAGTGATTTTGTGTCATTGGTTGAACATTTAGGTCATTTTCGTCCTCCCAAGGCTTATTCTCGTCCAATTAGGGTTTTTAAGCAATCTTGTGCATCCAATAAGTGATTTAGTGTCATTGGTTGAACATTTAGGTCATTTTCTTCCTCCCAAGGCTTATTCTCGTCCAATTAGGGTTTTTAACCAATCTTGTGCATCCAATAAGTGATTTTGTGTCATTGGTTGAACATTTAGGTCATTTTCGTCCTCCCAAGGCTTATTCTCGTCCAATTAGGGTTTTTAACCAATCTTGTGCATCCAATAAGTGATTTTGTGTCATTGGTTGAACATTTAGATCATTTTCGTCCTCCCAAGGCTTATTCTCGTCCAATTAGGGTTTTTAACCAATCTTCTGCATCCAATAAGTGATTTTGTGTCATTGGTTGAACATTTAGGTCATTTTCATCCTCCCAAGGCTTATTCTCGTCCAATTAGGGTTTTTAACCAATCTTGTGCATCCAATAAGTGATTTTGTGTCATTGGTTGAACATTTAGGTCATTTTCGTCCTCCCAAGGCTTATTCTCGTCCAATTAGGGTTTTTAACCAATCTTGTGCATCCAATAAGTACATTTGTGTCATTGGTTGAACATTTAGGTCATTTTCGTCCTCCCAAGGCTTATTCTCGTCCAATTAGGGTTATTAACCGATCTTGTGCATCCAATAAGTGATTTTTTGTTATTGGTTGAACATTTAGGTCATTTTCGTCCTCCCAAGGCTTATTCTCGTCCAATTAGGGTTTTTAACCAATCTTGTGCATCCAATAAGTACATTTGTGTCATTGGTTGAACATTTAGGTCATTTTCGTCCTCCCAAGGCTTATTCTCGTCCAATTAGGGTGTTTAACCAATCTAGTGCATCCAATAAGTACATTTTTGTCATTGGTTGAACATTTAGGTCATTTTCGTTTTCCCAAGTCTTATTCTCCTCCAATTAGGGTTTTTAACCAATCTTGTGCATCCAATAAGTACATTTGTGTCATTGGTTGAACATTTAGGTCATTTTCGTCCTCCCAAGGCTTATTCTCGTCCAATTAGGGTTTTTAACCAATCTTGTGCATCCAATAAGTGATTTTGTGTCATTGGTTGAACATTTAGGTCATTTTCGTCCTCCCAAGGCTTATTCTCGTCCAATTAGGGTTTTTAACCAATCTAGTGCATGCAATAAGTACATTTGTGTCATTGGTTGAACATTTAGGTCATTTTCGTCCTCCCAAGTCTTATTCTCGTCCAATTAGGGTTTTTAACCAATCTTGTGCATCCAATAAGTACATTTGTGTCATTGGTTGAACATTTAGGTCATTTTCGTCCTCCCAAGGCTTTTTCTCGTCCAATTAGGGTTTTTAACCAATCTTGTGCATCCAATAAGTACATTTTTGTCATTGGTTGAACATTTAGGTCATTTTCGTCCTCCCAAGGCTTATTCTCGTCCAATTAGGGTTTTTAACCAATCTTGTGCATCCAATAATTACATTTGTGTCATTGGTTGAACATTTAGGTCATTTTCGTCCTCCCAAGGCTTATTCTCGTCCAATTAGGGTTTTTAACCAATCTTGTGCATCCAATAAGTACATTTGTGTCATTGGTTGAACATTTAGGTCATTTTCGTCCTCCCAAGGCTTATTCTCGTCCAATTAGGGTTTTTAACCAATCTTGTGCATCCAATAAGTACATTTGTGTCATTGGTTGAACATTTAGGTTATTTTCGTCCTCCCAAGTCTTTTTCTTGTCCAGTTAGGGTTTTTAACCAATCTTGTGCATCCAATAAGTACATTTGTGTCATTGGTTGAACATTTAGGTCATTTTCGTCCTCCCAAGGCTTATTCTCGTCCAATTAGGGTTTTTAACCAATCTTGTGCATCCAATAAGTACATTTGTGTCATTGGTTGAACATTTAGGTCATTTTCGTCCTCCCAAGCCTTATTCTCGTCCAATTAGTGTTTTTAACCAATCTTGTGCATCCAATTAGTGATTTTGTGTCATTGGTTGAACATTTAGGTCATTTTCGTCATCCCAAGGCTTATTCTCGTCCAATTTTGGTTTTTAACCAATCTTGTGCATCCAATAAGTGATTTTGTGTCATTGGTTGAACATTTAGGTCATTTTCATCCTCCCAAGGCTTATTCTCGTCCAATTAGGGTTTTTAACCAATCTTGTGCATCCAATAAGTACATTTGTGTCATTGGTTGAACATTTAGGTCATTTTCGTCCTCCCAAGGCTTATTCTCGTCCAATTAGGGTTTTTAACCAATCTTGTGCATCCAATAAGTGATTTTGTGTCATTGGTTGAATATTTAGGTCATTTTCGTCCTCCCAAGGCTTATTCTCGACCAATTAGGATTTTTAACCATTATTGTGCATCCAATAAGTGATTTTGTGTCATTGGTTGAACATTTTGGTCATTTTCGTCCTCCCAAGGCTTATTCAAGCCAATTAGGGTTTTTAACCAATCTTGTGCATCCAATAAGTGATTTTGTGTCATTCGTTGAACATTTAGGTCATTTTCGTCCTCCCAAGGCTTATTCTCGTCAAATTAGGGTTTTTAACCAATCTTGTGCATCCAATAAGTACATTTGTGTCATTGGTTGAACATTTAGGTCATTTTCGTCCTTCCAAGCATTATTCTCGTCCAATTAGGGTTTTTAAACAATCTTGTGAATCCAATAAGTGATTTTGTGCCATTGGTTGAACATTTAGGTCATTTTGCCTTCCCAAGGCTTATTCTCGTCCAATTAGGGTTTTTAACCAATCTTGTGCATCCAATAAGTACATTTGTGTCATTGGTTGAACATTTAGGTCATTTTCGTCCTCCCAAGGCTTATTCTCGTCCAATTAGGGTTTTTAACCAATCTTGTGCATCCAATAAGTGATTTTGTGTCATTGGTTGAATATTTAGGTCATTTTCATCCTCCCAAGGCTTTTTCTCGACCAATTAGGATTTTTAACGAATATTGTGCATCCAAGAAGTGATTTTGTGTCATTGGTTGAACATTTAGGTCATTTTCGTCCTCCCAAGGCTTATTGTAGCCAATTAGGGTTTTTAACCAATCTTGGGCATCCAATAAGTGATTTTGTGTCATTCGTTGAACATTTAGGTCATTTTCGTCCTCCCAAGGCTTATTCTCGTCCAATTAGGGTTTTTAACCAATCTTGTGCATCCAATAAGTACATTTGTGTCATTGGTTGAACATTTAGGTCATTTTCGTCCTCCCAAGGCTTATTCTCGTCCAACTAGAGTTTTTAACCAATCTTGTGCATCCAATAAGTGAGTTTGTGTCGTTGGTTGAACATTTAGATCATTTTCGTCCTCCCAAGGCTTATTCTCGTCCAATTAGGGTTTTTAACCAATCTTGTGCATCCAATAAGTACATTTGTGTCATTGGTTGAACATTTAGGTCATTTTCGTCCTCCCAAGGCTTATTCTCGTCCAATTAGGGTTTTTAACCAATCTTGTGCATCCAATAAGTGCTTTTTTGTCATTGGTTGAACATTTAGGTCATTTTCGTCCTCCCAAGGCTTATTCTCGTCCAATTAGGGTTTTTAACCAATCTTGTGCATCCAATAAGTACATTTGTGTCATTGGTTGAACATTTAGGTCATTTTCATCATCCCAAGGCTTATTCTCGTCCAATTAGGGTTTTTAACCAATCTTGTGCATCCAATAAGTGATTTTGTGTCATTGGTTGAACATTTAGGTCATTTTCGTCCTCCCAAGGCTTATTCTCGTCCAATTAGGGTTTTTAACCAATCATGTGCATCCAATACGTGATTTTGTGTCATTGGTTGAACATTTAGGTCATTTTCGTCCTCCCAAGGCTTATTCTCGTCCAATTAGGGTTTTTAACCAATCTTGTGCATCCAATAAGTGATTTTGTGTCATTGGTTGAATATTTAGGTCATTTTCGTCCTCCCTAGGCTTATTCTCGTCCAATTAGGGTTTTTAACCTTTCTTGTGCATCCAATAAGTGATTTTGTGTCACAGGTTGAACATTTAGGTCATTTTCGTCCTCCCAAGGCTTATTCTTGTCCAATTAGGGTTTTTAACCAATATTGTGCATCCAATAAGTACATTTGTGTCATTGGTTGAACATTTAGGTCATTTTCGTCCTCCCAAGGCTTATTCTCGTCCAATTAGGGTTTTTAACCAATCTTGTGCATCCAATAAGTGATTTTGTGTCATTGGTTGAACATTTAGGTCATTTTCGTCCTCCCAAGGCTTATTCTCGTCCAATTAGGGTTTTTAACCAATCTTGTGCATCCAATAAATGATTTTGTGTCATTGGTTGAACATTTATGTCATTTTTGTCCTCCCAAGGCTTATTCTCGTCCAATTAGGGTTTTGAACCAATCTTGTGCATCCAATAAGTACATTTGTGTCATGGGTTAATCATTTAAGTCATTTTCGTCCTCCCAAGGCTTATTCTCGTCCAATTAGGGTTTTTAACCAATCTTTTGCATCCAATAAGTACATTTGTGTCATTGGTTGAACATTTAGGTCATTTTCGTCCTCCCAAGGCTTATTCTCGTCCAATTAGGGTTTTTAACCAATCTTGTGCATCCAATAAGTGATTTTGTGTCATTGGTTGAACATTTAGGTCATTTTCGTCCTCCCAAGGCTTATTCTCGTCCAATTAGGGTTTTTAACAAATCTTGTGCATCCAATACGTACATTTGTGACATTGGTTGAACATTTAGGTCATTTTCGTCCTCCCAAGGCTTATTCTCGTCCAATTAGGGTTTTTAACCAATCTTGTGCATCCAATAAGTGATTTTGTGTCATTGGTTGAACATTTAGGTCATTTTCGTCCTCCCAAGGCTTATTCTCGTCCAATTATGGTTTTTAAACAATCTTGTGCATCCAATAAGTGATTTTGTGTCATTGGTTGAACATTTAGGTCATTTTCATCCTCCCAAGGCTTATTCTCGTCCAATTAGGGTTTTTAACCAATCTTGTGCATCCAATAAGTACATTTGTGTCATTGGTTGAACATTTAGGTCATTTTCGTCCTGCCAAGGCTTATTCTCGTCCAATTAGGGTTTTTAACCAATCTTGTGCATCCAATAACTACATTTGTGTCATTGGTTGAACATTAAGATCATTTTCGTCCTCCCAAGGCTTATTCTCGTCCAATTAGGGTTTTTAACCAATCTTGTGCATCCAATAAGTACATTTGTGTCATTGGTTGAACATTTAGGTCATTTTCGTCCTCCCAATGCTTATTCTCGTCCAATTAGGGTTTTTAACCAATATTGTGCATCCAATAAGTGATTTTGTGTCATTGGTTGAACATGTAGGTCATTTTCGTCCTCCCAAGGCTTATTCTCGTCCAATTAGGGTTTTTAACCAATCTTGTGCATCCAATAAGTACATTTGTGTCATTGGTTGAACATTTATGTCATTTTCGTCCTCCCAAGGCTTATTCTTGTCCAATTAGGGTTCTTAACCAATCTTGTGCATCCAATAAGTACATTTGTGTCATTGGTTGAACATTTAGGTCATTTTCGTCCTCCCAAGGCTTATTCTCGTCCAATTAGGGTTTTTAACCAATCTTGTGCATCCAATAAGTGATTTTGTGTCATTGGTTGAACATTTAGGTCATTTTCGTCCTCCCAAGGCTTATTCTCGTCCAATTAGGGTTTTTAACCAATCTTGTGCATCCAATAAGTACATTTGTGTCATTGGTTGAACATTTAGGTCATTTTCGTCCTCCCAAGGCTTATTCTCGTGCAATTAGGGTTTTTAACCAATCTTGTGCATCCAATAAGTACATTTGTGTCATTGGTTGAACATTTAGGTCATTTTTGTCTTCCCAAGGCTTATTCTCGTCCAATTAGGGTTTTTAACCAATCTTGTGCATCCAATAAGTACATTTGTGTCATTGGTTGAACATTTAGGTCATTTTCGTCCTCCCAAGGCTTATTCTCGACCAATTAGGGTTTTTAACCAATCTTGTGGTCATTGGTTGAACATTTAGGACATTTTCGTCCTCCCAAGGCTTATTCTCGTCCAATTAGGGTTTTTAACCAATCTTGTGCATCCAATAAGTACATTTGTGTCATTGGTTGAACATTTAGGTCATTTTCGTCCTCCCAAGGCTTATTCTCGTCCAATTAGGGTTTTTAACCAATCTTGTGCATCCAATAAGTACATTTGTGTCATTGGTTGAACATTTTTGTCATTTTCGTCCTCCCAAGGCTTATTCTCGTCCAATTAGGGTTTTTAACCAATCTTGTGCATCCAATAAGTGATTTTGTGTCATTGGTTGAACATTTAGGTCATTTTCGTCCTCCCAAGGCTTATTCTCGTCCAATTAGGGTTTTTAACCAATCTTGTGCATCCAATAAGTACATTTGTGTCATTTGTTGAACATTTATGTCATTTTCGTCCTCCCAAGGCTTATTCTCGTCCAATTAGGGTTTTTAACCAATCTTGTGCATCCAATAAGTACATTTGTGTCATTGGTTGAACATTTAGGTCATTTTCATCCTCCCAAGGCTTATTCTCGTCCAATTAGGGTTTTTAACCAATCTTGTGCATCCAATAAGTACATTTGTGTCATTGGTTGAACATTTAGGTCATTTTCGTCCACCCAAGGCTTATTCTCGTCCAATTAGGGTTTTTAACCAATCTTGTGCATCCAATAAGTGATTTTGTGTCGTTGGTTGAACATTTAGGTCATTTTCGTCCTCCCAAGGCTTATTCTCGTCCAATTAGGGTTTTTAACCAATCTTGTGCATTCAATAAGTGATTTTGTGTCATTGGTTGAACATTTAGGTCATTTTCGTCCTCCCAAGGCTTATTCTTGTCCAATTAGGGTTTTTCACCAAACTTGTGCATCCAATAAAGACATTTGTGTCATTGGTTGAACATTTAGGTCATTTTCGTCCTCCCAAGGCTTATTCTCGTCCAATTAGGGTTTTTAACCAATCTTGTGCATCCAATAAGTACATTTGTGTCATTGGTTGAACATTTAGGTCATTTTCGTCCTCCCAAGGCTTATTCTCGTCCAATTAGGGTTTTTAACCAATCTTGTGCATGCAATAAGTACATTTGTGTCATTGGTTGAACATTTAGTTCATTTTCGTCCTCCCTAGGCTTATTCTCGTCCAATTAGGGTTTTTAACCAATCTTGTGCATCCAATAAGTACATTTGTGTCATTGGTTGAAGATTTAGGTCATTTTCGTCCTCCCAAGGCTTATTCTCGTCCAATTAGGGTTTTTAACCAATCTTGTGCATCCAATAATTGATTTTGTGTCATTGGTTGAACATTTAGGTCATTTTCATCCTTCAGAGGCTTATTCTCGTCCAATTAGGGTTTTTAACCAATCTTGTGCATCCAATAAGTACATTTGTGTCATTGGTTGAACATTTAGGTCATTTTCGTCCTCCCAAGGCTTATTCTCGTCCAATTAGGGTTTTTAACCAATCTTGTGCATCCAATAAGTGATTTTGTGTCATTGGTTGAGCATTTAGGTCATTTTCGTCCTCCCAAGGCTTATTCTCAGTTAATTAGGGTTTTTAACCAATCTTGTGCATCCAATAAGTACATTTGTGTCATTGGTTGAACATTTAGGTCATTTTCGTCCTCCCAAGGCTTATTCTCGTCCAATTAGGGTTTTTAACCAATCTTGTGCATCCAATAAGTGATTTTGTGTCATTGGTTGAACATTTAGGTCATTTTCGTCCTCCCAAGGCTTATTCTCGTCAAATTAGGGTTTTTAACCAATCTTGTGCATCCAATAAGTGATTTTGTGTAATTGTTTGAACAATTAGGTTATTTTCGTCCTCCCAAGCCTTATTCTCGTATAATTAGGGTTTTTGATCAATCTTGTGCATCCAATAAGTACATTTGTGTCATTGGTTAAACATTTAGATCATTTTTGTCCTCCCAAGGCTTATTCTCGTCCAATTAGGGTTTTTAACCAATCTTGAGCATCCAATAAGTGATTTTGTGTCATTGGTTGAACATTTAGGTCATTTTCGTCCTCCCAAGGCTTATTCTCGTCCAATTAGGGTTTTTAACCAATCTTGTGCATCCAATAAGTGATTTTGTGTCATGGGTTGAACATTTAGGTCATTTTCGTCCTCCCTAGGCTTATTCTCGTCCAATTAGGGTTTTTCACCAATCTTGTGCATCCAATAAGTGATTTTGTGTCATTGGTAAAAAATTTAGGTGATTTTCATCCTCCCAAGGCTTATTCTTGTCCAATTAGGGTTTTTAACCAATCTTGTGCATCCAATAAGTGATTTTGTGTCATTGATTGAACATTTAGGTCATTTTCGTCCTCCCTATGCTTATTCTCGTCCAATTAGGGTTTTTAACCAATCTTGAGCATCCAATAAGTACATTTGTGTTATTGGTTGAACATTTAGGTCATTTTTGTCCTCCCAAGGCTTATTCTCGTCCAATTAAGGTTTCTAACCAATCTTGTGCATCCAATAAGTAATTTTGTGTCATTGGTTGAACATTTAAGTCATTTTCGTCCTCCGAATGCTTATTCTCGTCCAATTAGGGTTTTTAACCAATCTAGTGCATCCAATAAGTGATTTTGTGTCATTGGTTGACCATTTAGGTCATTTTCTTCCTCCCTAGGCTTATTCTCGTCCAGTTAGGGTTTTTAACCAATCTTGTGCATCCAATAAGTGATTTTGTGTCATTGGTTGAACATTCAGGTCATTTTCGTCCTCCCAAGGCTTATTCTCGTCCAATTAGGGTTTTTAACCAATCTTGTGCATC
>JBBPBP010001515.1:0-10857 GCA_037974735.1 Cicer chorassanicum
TTGTGCATCCAATAAGTGATTTTGTGTCATTGGGTGAAAATTTAGGTCATTTTCGTCCTCCCTAGGCTTATTCTTGTCCAATTTGGGTTTTTAACCAATCTTGTGCATGCAATAAGTGATTTTGTGTTATTGGTTGAAAATTTAGGTCATTATCATCCTCCCTAGGCTTATTCTCATCCAATTAGGGTTCTTAACCAATCTTGTGCATCCAATAAGTGATTTTGTGTCATTGGTTGAACATTTAGGTCATTTTCGTCCTCCCTAGGCTAATTCTACTCCAATTAGGGTTTTTAACCAATCTTGTGCATCCAATAAGTACGTTGGTGTCTTTAGTTGAACATTTAGGTCATTTTCGTCCTCCCTATGGTTATTCTCATCCAATTAGGGTTTTTAACCAGTCTTTTGCATCCAATAAGTGATTTTGTGTCATTGGTTGAACATTTAGGTCATTTTTCATCCTCCCTAGGGATATTCTCGTCCAATTAGGGTTTTTAACCAACCTTGTGCATCCAATAAGTGATTTTGTGTCATTGGTTGAACATTTAGGTCATTATCGTCCTCTCTAGGCTTATTCTCATCCAATTAGGGTTCTTAACTTTAAGATCAGATGTGCACCTAAGAGGGGGGGGTGAATTAGGTGTTTGGTTATTTTGATCGTTTTTAAAATTATAGTGATTGATTTTTGCGCTTTTGGATAGTAAAAGATAATGTAAATGGCAGTAATGTAAAGAACACAAAAGATTTATCCTGGTTCCCCTAATCACCAAGGGTACGTCCAGTCCTCTTGCTCACCACAAGAGATTTTCTTCACTATCTGTCAGAATATGTACAAGTCCTCACCCTGGGACCTTGGCAACAATCTTCTAACAAACTTTCAAAGATAGAACTCTACTATCTTAGATACAGCACTTAAAAGAAAGCACAACTTTCTTTTACAATCACTTTGTTGTTTTTGATAAAGATATAGGAATAGAATGAAGGTAGTATAATTCAAGATTTATTCAAGTACTTTTGAGAACCTTAAGGATATGAAAATGATATGCAAGTACTTGAACTTCTGAAAAGACTTAGAAAAATTTAGAAAATTTAGTTCAAAGTCTTTGAAATTGTGTAATTTTAATTGGTAATTTGAAAATGAAGTTATGACCTATTTATAGTCCTCAAACAACTCTTTAGAGTCGTGGCCTTTGATCCAAGAGGTTTGAGAACGAATTACAATGTTTTAAATTGAATTCAAAGCTGAAAAATTGCATTGGTTGCAGTTGTATTCGACTACCACATTTCTGTATTCGAATACAGCTTGCTGCAACGTTAAAAATTTTCAAACATTTCACTGTGTAGTCGAATACAGATGAGATGGCCAACTCTCTAACTTAGCCATGTTTTTATCTTGTATTCGACTACAAGATATTGGTATTCGAATACACCTTGCTGCAACGTTAAAAAATCATTCAAAATTTTCACTGTGTAGTCGAATACAGATGAGATGGCCAACTCTCTGACTTAGCCATGTTTTTATCCTGTATTCGACTACAAGATGGTTGTATTCGAATACGACATTAAATTTTGTTAAAAATAAAGATTTTAATATTTTGAAAATATTATTTTGGACGTTTGAAAATATTATTTATGCATATGCAAAGTAATTAAGGTTCTCTTGTATTTGAATTATTACTTGAATTATTTTACCTTTATATAATCTATTTATTTGTCATTTCATCAAGGGATGTTTGAGGAATTCTTCTTTTTGTTGCTGTGTCACCATTGGTCTTTGTGTATAATCAAAAACGTATTTTTACATTCTCCCCCTTTTTGATTATGACAAAACCAGCTGTTGTTGTTGACGACTCCCCCGTAATGTAGGCGTAGTATACTCCCCCGTAATATATGCAAACATCTGTTTCGGAGGAGGAGGGAATATGTGTGTTGTGTACCTACATTTAAATTTTAACGGACAAGCAACAACAAGCAACACAATACACAGATTGCAACAAAATATACATAGATTTTCTCCCCCTTTTGACATGATCAAAAAGAAGAATACCAGCAGAGGAAAGTAATAGATTTGAATATATCACGACAGATCATATGGGAAATAAATAAGCAGATATAAGCATAAAAGTCATTGATTCATAAAGTCACAAAATCATAAAGTCACAAAAGTCATAGATTCAAAAAGTCATACAAGCATAGAGTCATAAAAGTTTAGACAACGATTACATGAAGCAACGAGTACATGAAGCATAAACGTAGGAAAGGTAATCCTAGGAACACAAAAAGCGAACTAGTCCTAGGAAACTAAGTACAAATGAGCGACGATCCGGTGGTAGATGGAAGTGATCAAGTTTATCGGCGATGATACACATCTCGTGGACTAGGCTGTCGTGATTGGTAGCGATGGTGGAGTCGAGAGTCTGAAAACGAGCATCGACCGAAGTGGTAAACCCTGAGAAGCTAGTCTGAAGAGTGTCAAGTTTATCCATAATCATGCGGTTAGTAACTTGATCATCATCAGATGCAGGATCGTCAGCAGCATCATCTGCAGGAGCACTAGCAGATGCCTGACCGATATCACTCTGATGGATGTATTTTTGCAGCGGTTCACTCCAAACGATTTTCATGCTAGGAAGAACACTCAAATCTAGCAGATTATCCTTAGTGACGGTATACACAACCTCCTCAGAAAAATCTACCCCAAAATGTTCAAGTATGCGAGAAACTTCCTTAGCATAGGGCAATCCAACAGCTTCACGGGATACAAACATGACTGACTTAACAAAGTATGCCCAGTTAAGAGGAAGACCGTCATTCATGAAGTAAAGAATCTGAAGTTCAAATTCAGAGAGTTGAGAATAGTTACCGGCCTTAGGAACCAAAATGTAACTCAAGAAATAATGAAGCAGACGAAAGTCAACAGTCAAGTTTCCAACACTAAATCGTTGTCTTGCAAAGGTGGAGCTAGCCTGAAGTTGCTTGCGTTCGATGGTTAGTTTGTCAAAGCAACACAGAGCCGCATAAGCATCCTGTTTCGAGATATTATGCCATTTGCATAAATTGGTCGGACTAAGTTTCTGACCATGATCAGGTATTTTCAGAATGGCACCAATAGTATGAGAATCAAGTTCAATAGTGATTCCTTTGACACGGGAAATCAACATTTTGCCATCCCGACGAAGATTGCAATAAAAGACTCGAACCAAATCAGGATAAATCGGACCTTTGTAAGCAATAAAGTCCTCAACTTGTTGAGCCCTAAGTAAATCCGGAAATTGAAAGGCAGAGAAAGAGTCTAAAGTACCGAATTTTGGAATGATGAGCCTTTTGTCGGAGTACAGTGTGCGAAACCGGGTAATTTCTTCGGGAGAATGCAGAAGACGAGACAAATCCGTGACGCTGATGCTCTTTGAGCGACGCTTGGAAGGACCTAAGCTTGCATGCTTGGTGCGAGGGCCACGCTTGCGTGCGTTTTCAACAGAAGTGGAGATGTTTGACATTTTGTTGAGAGTTTTAGGGTTCGGATTCGAAACTGAGATGTAGGTGTGAAGGAATCTGGAATTCGCGAATCCAAGTGAGGGTTTTGGGAAATCGTGAACCTTTGGGGGTTAGGGTTCTGAATTTCGCGAGATTGAAGAGGGAGATGAGGGATTCTCAGATTCTGAGTTTTGTGAAATCGCGAATCTTTGGAGGTTAGGGTTCTGGATTTCACAGTTAATTGAATGAAATCAAGTTTTGGGAGGTCAAGCTTCAATGAACGAAGCAGTTCTGGAGGTTGAGTTGCAGAGAAGATGAAGTTCGCAGAGGAAAAATACGAGTTCGCAGGGAAGGCAGGAGTTGTATTCGGCTACTAACTGTCACAGCTGTATATATGACAGAAGAATGCGAACCTGTATTCGAATACAGGATGATGGTAATCGAATACAGATTTCCAGAATCATCTGTATTCGAATACAGATTGATTGTATTCGGCTACGACCTCCAGATTTTGGAGACAGACATGATTTTATCAAACAGAACATAACATAAACTTAATATAATCATATAAATAGCATGTAAACACAATTAACTAAATTCTAATATGTGAAGACAAGAATTAACATATTGATAATATCGTCAATTCAAATAGTCAACTAGATTCAAATAACATGTAAGTCAACTAAATTTAAATAACATGTAAGTCAACTAAATTCAAGTATCATGTAAGCATGTGAAGATACGAATTAAGTCATACCTTTGCCCTGATGATAGCAGTTTACCTGACGTTTAAAGATCACTTTCACTTAAGATGCCGAGTTCGCGTCGTATTTTGAAAAATGAGTCTTTAGGAAGTGGTTTAGTGAAGATGTCCGCAAGTTGGTTATGAGTATCCACAAAGGTTACTTCAACATTGCCTTTAAGCACATGATCACGCAAAAAGTGGTGTCGTATATCAATGTGTTTGGTCCGAGAATGCATGATTGGATTCTTTGAGATATTGATTGCACTAGTGTTGTCGCATCGTAGCGGAATGCATCCAAGATCAATTCCATAATCACATAGTTGTTGCTTGAGCCATAGGATTTGTGCGCAACAACTTCCTGCTGCTATGTACTCGGCTTCAACAGTACTAAGTGCAACACATGCTTGCTTTTTACATGACCAAGACACGAGTGCATTGCCCAGTACATGACAAGTGCCGCTTGTACTTTTACGGTCTGTTTTACATCCTGCATAATCTGAATCAGAATATCCAATGAGACTACAGATGCTGCCTTTAGAATTATAGTGATTGATTTTTGTGCTTACGGATAGTAAAAGATAATGTAAATGGCAGTAATGTAAAGAACACAACAAATTTATCCTGGTTCCCCTAATCACCAAGGGTACGTCCAGTCCTCTTGCTCACCACAAGAGATTTTCTTCACTATCTGTCAGAATATGTACAAGTCCTCACCCTGGGACCTTGGCTACAATCTTCTAACAAACTTTCAAAGATAGAACACTACTATCTTAGATACAACACTTAAAGAAAGCACAACTTTCTTTTACAAACACTTTGTTGTTTTTGATAAGGATATAGGAATAGAATGAAGGTAGTATAATTCAAGATTTATTCAAGTACTTTTGAGAACCTTAAGGATATGAAAATGATATGCAAGTACTTGAATTTCTGAAAAAGACTTAGAAAAATTTAGAAAATTTAGTTCAAAGTCTTTGAAATTGTGTAATTTGAATTGGTAATTTGAAAATGAAGTTATGACCTATTTATAGTCCTCAAACAACTCTTTAGATTCGTGGCCTTTAATCCAAGAGGTTTGAGAACGAATTGCAATGTTTTAAATTGAATTCAAAGTTGAAAAATTGCATTGCTTCCAGTTGTATTCGACTACCATATTTCTGTATTCGAATACAGCTTGCTGCAACGTTAAAAATTTTCAAACATTTCACTGTGTAGTCGAATACAGATGAGATGGCCAACTCTCTGACTTAGCCATGTTTTTATCTTGTATTCGACTACAAGATATTTGTATTCGAATACAGCTTGCTGCAACGTTAAAAAATCATTCAAAATTTTCACTGTGTAGTCGAATACAGATGAGATGGCCAACTCTCTGACTTAGCCATGTTTTATCTTGTATTCGACTACAAGATGGTTGTATTCGAATACGACATTAAATTTTGTCAAAAATAAAGATTTTAATATTTTGAAAATATTATTTTGAACTTTTGAAAATATTATTTATGCATATGCAAAGTAATTAAGGTTCTCTTGTATTTGAATTATGACTTGAATTATTTTACCTTTATATAATCTATTTATTTGTAATTTCATCAAGGGATGTTTGAGAAATTCTTCTTTTTGTTGTTGTGTCACCATTGGTCTTTGTGTATAATCAAAAACGTATTTTTACATTCTCCCCCTTTTTGATTATGACAAAACCAGCTGTTGTTGTTGACGAATCCCCCGTACTGTAGGCGTAGTATACTCCCCCATAATATATGCAAACATCTGTTTCGGAGGAGGAAGGGAATATGTGTGTTGTGTACCTACATTTAAATTTTAACGGACAAGCAACAACAAGCAACACAATACACAGATTGCAACAAAATATACACAGATTTTCTCCCCCTTTTGACATGATCAAAAAGAAGAAAACCAGCAAAGGAAAGTAATAGATTGAACATATCAAGACAGATCAAATGGGAGATAAATAAGCAGATACAATCATAAAAGTCAGTGATTCATAAAGTCATAAAATCATAAAGTCATAAAAGTCATAGATTCAAAAAGTCATACAAGCATAGAGTCATAAAAGTTAGACAACGATTACATGAAGCAACGATTACATGAAGCATAAACGTAGGAAAGGTAATCCTAGGAACACAAAAAACGAACTAGTCCTAGGAAACTAAGGATAACTCAGCGACGATCCGGTGGTAGATGGAAGTGATCAAGTTTATCGGCGATGATACACATTTCGTGGACTAGGCTGTCGTGATTGGTAACGATGGTGGATTCGAGAGCCTGAAAGCGAGCATCGACCGAAGTGGTGAATCCGGAGAAGCAGGTCTGAAGAGAGTCAAGTTTATCCATAATCATGCGGTTAGTAACTTGATCATCATCAGACGCAGGA
Source organism: Cicer chorassanicum (assembly GCA_037974735.1). Taxonomy (NCBI): domain Eukaryota; kingdom Viridiplantae; phylum Streptophyta; class Magnoliopsida; order Fabales; family Fabaceae; genus Cicer; species Cicer chorassanicum. Next base: position 6,612 of record JBBPBP010001515.1, read on the forward strand.
TCGTCAGCAGCATCATCTGTAGGAGCACTAGCAGATGCCTGACCAATATCACTCTGATGGATGTATTTTTGCAGCGGTTCACTCCAAACGATTTTCATGCTAGGAAGAACACTCAAATCTAGCAGATTATCCTTAGTGACTGTATACACAACCTCCTCAGAAAAATCTACCCCAAAATGTTCAAGTATGCGAGAAACTTCCTTAGCATAGGGCAATCCAACAGCTTCACGGGATACAAACATGACTGACTTAACAAAGTATGCCCAGTTAAGAGGAAGACCGTCATTCATGAAGTAAAGAATCTGAAGTTCAAATTCAGAGAGTTGAGAGTAGTTACCGGCCTTAGGAACCAAAATGTAGCTTAAGAAATAATGGAGCAGACGAAAGTCGACAGTTAAGTTTCCAACACTAAATCTTTGTCTTGCAAAGGTGGAGCTAGCCTGAAGTTGCTTACGTTCTATGGTTTGTTTATCAAATCGACACAGAGCCGCATAAGCATCATGTTTCGAGATATTATGCCATTTGCATAAATTGGTCGGACTAAGTTTCTGACCGTGATCAGGTATTTTCAGAATGGCACCAATAGTATGAGAATCAAGTTCAATAGTGATTCCTTTGACACGGGAAATCAACATTTTGCCATCCCGACGAAGATTGCAATAAAAGACTCGAACCAAATCAGGATAAATCGGACCTTTGTAAGCAATAAAGTCCTCAACTTGTTGAGCCCTAAGTAAATCCGGAAATTGAAAGGCAGAGAAAGAATCTAAAGTACCGAATTTTGGAATGATGAGCCTTTTGTCGGAGTACAGTGTGCGAAACCGGGTAATTTCTTCGGGAGAATGCAAAAGACGAGACAAATCCGTGACGCTAATGCTCTTTGAGCGACGCTTGGAAGGACCTAAGCTTGCATGCTTGGTGCGAGGGCCACGCTTGCGTGCGTTTTCAACAGAGGTGGAGATGTTTGACATTTTGTTGGATTTGAAACTGAGATGTAGGTGGGAAGAAGATTCGAAATCGTGACCAATTGTAAGATTTTGAATTCGCGAAGCTGGATTTTGGGGGTTAGGGTTCGTGAAATTGCGAATTTGAAGAAGGAGATGAGTGAATCTGAGGAAATGGAAGAGGGGTTTCGCAAAGTAATGAAGGAAATCAAGGTTTGGGAGGTAAGCTTGGATGAACGAAGCCGTTCTGGAGATTGATTCGCAGAGAAGATGAAGTTCGCAGAGACAGAGCACGAGTTCGCAGGGAAGGAATGAGGTGTATTCGGCTACTGACTGTCACAACTTTATATATGACAGAAAACTGAGAATCTGTATTCGAATACAGGAATATGGTAATCGAATACAGATTTCCAGAATCATCTGTATTCGAATACAGAGTGATTGTATTCGGCTACGACCTCCAGATTTTGGAGACAGACATGATTTTGTCAAGCAGAACATAACACAAACGTAATATAATCATATAAATAACATGTAAACATAGTTAACTAAATTCTAATATGTGAAGGCAAGGATTAACATATTGATAACGATTTAATTCAAATAGTCAGCTAAATTCAAATATCATGTAAACATGTGAAGACAAGAATTAAACCATACCTTTGCCATGATGATAGCAGTTTACCTGACGTTTAAAGATCACTTTCACTTAAGATGCCGAGTTCGCGTCGTATTTTGAAAAAGGAGTCTTTAGGAAGTGGTTTAGTGAAGATGTCTGCAAGTTGGTTATGTGTATCCACAAAGGTTACTTCAACATTGCCTTTAAGCACATGATCACGCAAGAAGTGGTGTCGTATATCAATGTGTTTGGTCCGAGAATGCATGATTGGATTCTTTGAGATATTAATTGCACTAGTGTTGTCGCATCGTAGCGGAATGCATCCAAGATCAATTCCATAATCACATAGTTGTTGCTTGAGCCAAACGATTTGTGCGCAACAACTTCCTGCTGCTATGTATTCTGCTTCAGCAGTACTAAGTGCGACACATGCTTGCTTTTTACATGACCAAGATACGAGTGCATTGCCCAGTACATGACAAGTGCCGCTTGTGCTTTTACGGTCTGTTTTACATCCTGCATAATCTGAATCTGAATATCCAACGAGGCTACAGATGCTACCTTTAGGATACCATAGTCCAACATTGATGGTGCCTTTTAAGTATTTCATGATTCGTTTGACTGCTACAAGATGTGATTCTTTCGGATCTGCTTGAAATCTTGCACATAGACAAACACTAAACATGATATCTGGCCGACTGGCCGTTAGATATAATAAAGAGCCAATCATACCTCGATATTTTGAAATATCTACAGATGCACCAGTTTCATCTTTATCAACATATGTTCCGGAGCCCATAGGAGTTGCACTCTCCTTGCATTTTTCCATGTCAAATCTTTTTAGCAGTTCTTTGCAATATTTTGCTTGATTGATGAAGATGCCATGCTTGAGTTGTTTGATGTGAAGACCAAGAAAATAGTTTAATTTTCCCATCATGGACATTTCAAATTCGCCTTGCATCATCAATGAGAATTCTTCACATATTGCGTTGTTTGTTGAACCGAATATGATATCGTCAACATAAATTTGGACCAACAAGGTATGACCATTATTTCGTTTAATAAATAATGTCTTGTCAACCTTTCCCTTTTCAAAACCTCTTTCACATAGGAAAGCACTTAATCTGTCGTACCAAGCTCTTGGTGCTTGTTTTAGACCATAGAGAGCTTTCCTTAGTTTGAATACATGTGTAGGATTCTTGAAGTCTTCAAAGCCGGGTGGCTGCTTGACATATACTTCTTCATTGATGTATCCATTTAGAAATGCGCTTTTCACATCCATCTGAAATAATTCAAAATTCATAGAGCAGGCATAAGCAAGTAGTAACCGTATTGCTTCTAACCTTGCGACCGGAGCAAATGTTTCATCAAAATCGATTCCTTCTTCTTGATTGTATCCTTGGGCGACCAATCTTGCTTTGTTGCGAACAACTATGCCATTTTCGTCAAGTTTATTTTTAAATACCCATTTTGTACCAATAATGTGTTTGTCACCTGGATTAGGAACAAGTTCCCATACTTCGTTTCTTTCGAATTGGTTAAGCTCTTCTTGCATTGCAAGTATCCACTGATCATCTTTTAGTGCTTCACCAACTTTGGAAGGTTCGATTTGTGAAACAAATGCCATGTTTAAACATGCATCTTGCAATTTGAGTCTAGTTGTAACTCCTTTGTTGATATCACCAATGATGTTATCAATCGGATGATATCGATGGGTTCTCCATTCCTTTGGAAGTTCATTGGTTTCCTTTTCCATGTCGACTTCATTTTCTTGACTCGGTTGATCAATTGGATCTTCTTTACGTGGATCACTACTTTCAATATCATCGTCATCAAAAGAAATAGCTTTATCCTCTTTCGAGGGGTTAGTTTCATCAAAAGTAACATGTATTGATTCTTCTACAATTAAAGTTCTTTTATTAAAGATCCTAAAAGCTTTACTAGATAATGCATACCCAATAAATATACCTTCATCTGCCTTTTCATCGAATTTTCCAAGATTATCTTTTCCATTATTTAGCACAAAACACTTGCATCCAAAGATGTGGAAGTGAGAGATGTTAGGCTTTCTACCTTTGTATAGTTCATACGGAGTTTTCTTAAGAATAGGTCGAATGTTTATTCTGTTAGTAACATAGCATGCCGTGTTTACAGCATCTGCCCAAAAATACTTTGGTAGATTTGAATCACTTAACATTGTTCTTGCAAGTTCTATCAAGGACCTGTTCTTTCTCTCAACCACCCCATTTTGTTGAGGTGTTCTTGGTGCAGAAAAATTGTGGAAAATTCCATTTTCTTCACAGAATTCTTCAAATAAGGTATTTTGAAATTCTCTACCATGATCACTTCTAATCGATACAATCTTGGATGATTGTTCATTTTGGACTAGTTTGGCGTAATTTTTAAAGGCTTTAAAAGCTTCGTTTTTGTTTGCCAAAAACAAGGTCCATGTGTACCTTGAAAAGTCATCAACAATAACTTGTCCATATGAATTTCCACCATGACTTTTAGTTCTTGATGGACCAAACAAATCCATGTGTATCAATTGAAGTGGTCTTGTAGTAGATATAGCATTTATGGCTTTAAAAGAAGTTTTCGTTTGTTTACCTTTTTGACATGCGTCACATAATTTATCCTTGACAAATTTCATTTTTGGTAATCCGACAACAAGATCATGTTTGAC
>JBBPBP010001517.1:0-10105 GCA_037974735.1 Cicer chorassanicum
TTCGTCCTCCCAAGGCTTATTCTCGTCCAATTAGGGTTTTTAACTAATCTTGTGCATCCAATAAGTGATTTTGTGTCATTTGTTGAACATTTAGGTCATTTTCATCCTCTTAACGCTTATTCTCGTCCAATTAGGGTTTTTATCCAATCTTGTGAATCCGATAAGTACATTTGTGTCATTGGTTGAACATTTAGGTCATTTTCGTCTTCCCAAGGCTTATTCTCGTCCAATTGGGGTTTTTAACCAATCTTGTGCATCCAATATGTGATTTTGTGTCATTGGTTGAACATTTAGGTCATTTTCATCCTCCCAAGGCTTATTCTCGTGCAATTAGGGTTTTTAACCAATGTTGTGCATCCAATAAGTACATTTGTGTCATTGGTTGAACATTTAGGTCATTTTCGTCCTCCCAAGGCTTATTCTCGTCCAATTAGGGTTTTTAACCAATCTTGTGCATCCAATAAGTGATTTTGTGTCATTGGTTGAACATTTAGGTCATTTTCGTCCTCCCAAGGCTTATTCTCGATTAATTAGGGTTTTTAAGCAATCTTGTGCATCCAATAAGTACATTTGTGTCATTGGTTGAACATTTAGGTCATTTTCGTCCTCCCAAGGCTTATTCTCGTCCAATTAGGGTTTTTAACCAATCTTGTGCATCCAATAAGTGATTTTGTGTCATTGGTTGAACATTTAGGTCATTTTCGTCCTCCCAAGGCTTATTCTCCTCCAATTAGGGTTTTTAACCAATTTTGTGCATCCAATAAGTGATTTTGTGTCGTTGGTTGAACATTTAGGTCATTTTCGTCCTCCCAAGGCTTATTCTCGTCCAATTAGGGTTTTAAACCAATTTTGTGCATCCGATAAGTGATTTTCTGTCATTGGTTGAACAATTAGGTCATTTTCGTCCTCCCAATGCTTATTCTCATCCAATTAGGGTTTTTAACCAATCTTGTGCATCCAATAAGTGATTTTGTGTCGTTGGTTGAACATTTAGGTCATTTTCGTCCTCCCAAGGCTTATTCTCGTCCAATTAGGGTTTTTAACCAATCTTGTGCATCCAATAAGTGATTTTGTGTCATTGGTTGAACATTTAGGTCATTTTCGTCCTCCCAAGGCTGATTCACGTCCAATTAGGGTTTCTAACCAATCTTGTGCATCCAATAAGTACATTTGTGTCATTGGTTGAACATTTAGGTCATTTTCGTCCTCCCAAGGCTTATTCTCGTCCAATTAGGGTTTTTAACCAATCTTCTGCATCCAATAAGTGATTTTGTGTCGTTGGTTGAACATTTAGGTCATTTTCGTCCTCCCAAGGCTTATTCTCGTCCAATTAGGGTTTTTAACCAATCTTGTGCATCCAATAACTACATTTGTGTCATTGGTTGAACATTTAGGTCATTTTCGTCCTCCCAAGGCTTATTCTCGTCCAGTTAGGGTTTTTAACCAATCTTGTGCATCCAATAAGTACATTTGTGTCATTGGTTGAACATTTAGGTCATTTTCGTCCTCCCAAGGCTTATTCTCGTCCAATTAGGGTTTTTAACCAATCTTGTGCATCCAATAAGTGATTTTGTGTCATTGGTTGAACATTTAGGTCATTTTCGTCCTCCCAAGGCTTATTCTCATCCAATTAGGGTTTTTAACCAATATTGTGCATCCAATAAGTGATTTTGTGTCATTGGTTGAACATTGAGGTCATTTTCGTCCTCCGAAGGCTTATTCTTATCCAATTAGGGTTTTTAACCAATCTTGTGCATCCAATAAGTACATTTGTGTCATTGGTTGAACATTTAGGTCATTTTCGTCCTCCCAAGGCTTATTCTCGTCCAATTAGGGTTTTTAACCAATCTTGTGCATCCAATAAGTGATTTTGTGTCATTGGTTGAACATTTAGGTCATTTTCGTCCTCCTAAGGCTTATTCTCGTCCAATTAGGGTTTTTAACCAATCTTGGGCATCAAATAAGTGATTTTGTGTCATTGGTTGAACATTTAGGTCATTTTCGTCCTCCCAAGGCTTATTCTCGTCCAATTAGGGTTTTTAACCAATCTTGTGCATCCAATAAGTGATTTTGTGTCATTGGTTGAACATTTAGGTCATTTTCGTCCTCCCAAGGCTTATTCTCATCCAATTAGGGTTTTTAACCAATCTTTATGCGTCCAATAAGTGATTTTGTGTCATTGGTTGAACATTTTGGTCATTTTCATCCTCCTTAGTCTTATTCTCGTCCAATTAAGGTTTTTAACCAATCTTGTGCATCCAATAATTACATTTGTGTCATTGGTTGAACATTTAGGTCATTTTCGTCCTCCCTAGGGTTATACTCATCCAATTAGGGTTTTTAACCAATCTTGTGCATCCAATAAGTGATTTTGTGTCATTGGTTGAACATTTAGGTCATTTTCGTCCTCCCAAGGCTTATTCTCGTCCAATTAGGGTTTTTAACCAATCTTGTGCATCCAATAAGTGATTTTGTGTCATTGGTTGAACATTTAGGTCATTTTCGTCCTCTCATGGCTTAATCTTGTCCAATTAGGGTTTTTAACCAATCTTGTGCATCCAATAAGAACATTTGTATCATTGGTTGAACATTTAGGTCATTTTCGTCCTCCCAAGGCTTATTCTCGTCCAATTAGGGTTTTTAACCAATCTTGTGCATCCAATAAGTACATTTGTGTCATTGGTTGAACATTTAGGTCATTTTCGTCCTCCCTAGGATTTTTCTCGTCCAATTAGGGTTTTTAACCAATCTTGTGCATCCAATAAGTGATTTTGTGTCATTGGTTGAACATTTAGGTCATTTTCGTCCTCCCAAGGCTTATTCTCGTCCAATTAGGGTTTTTAACCAATCTTGTGCATCCAATAAGTGATTTTGTGTCATTGGTTGAACATTTAGGTCATTTTCGTCCTCCCAAGGCTTATTCTCGTCCAATTAGGGTTTTTAACCCATCTTATGCATCCAATAAGTGATTTTGTGTCATTGGTTGAACATTTAGGTCATTTTCGTCCTCCCAAGGCTTATTCTCGTCCAATTAGGGTTTTTAACCAATCTTGTGCATCCAATAAGTGATTTTGTGTCATTGGTTGAACATTTAGGTCATTTTCGTCCTCCCTAGGCTTATTCTCGTCCAATTAGGGTTTCTAACCAATCTTGTGCATCCAATAAGTAATTTTGTGTCATTGGTTGAACATTTAGGTCATTTTCGTCCTCCCAAGGCTTATTCTCGTCCAATTAGGGTTTTTAACCAATCTTGTGCATCCAATAAGTGATTTTGTGTCATTGGTTGAACATTTAGGTCATTTTCGTCCTCCTTAGGCTTATTCTCGTCCAATTAGGGTTTTTAACCAATCTTGTGCATCCAATAAGTACATTTATGTCATTGGTTGAACATTTCGGTCATTTTAGTCCTCCTAAGGTTTATTCTCGTCCAATTAGGGGTTTTAACCAATCTTGTGCATCCAATAAGTGATTTTGTGTCATTGGTTGAACATTTAGGTCATTTTCGTCCTCCCAAGGCTTATTCTCGTCCAATTAGAGTTTTTAACCAATCTTGTGCATCCATTAAGTGATTTTGTGTCATTGGTTGAACATTTAGGTCATTTTCGTCCTCCCAAGGCTTATTCTCGTCCAATTAGGGTTTTTAACCAATCTTGTGCATCCAATAAGTGATTTTGTGTCATTGGTTGAACATTTAGGTCATTTTCGTCCTCCCAATGCTTATTCTCGTCCAATTAGGGTTTTTAACCAATCTTGTGCATCCAATAAGTACATTTGTGTCATTGGTTGAACATGTAGGTCATTTTCGTCCTCCCAAGGCTTATTCTCGTCCAATTAGGGTTTTTAACCAATCTTGTGCATCCAATAAGTGATTTTGTGTCATTGGTTGATGAGGAACTAGAATGCATAACAAAGGAAGGAAGCATAGAAGATATTCAAGGTCTTGGAACTCCAATGACAAGAGCAAGGTCAAAGAAGGCAAAGGAGGTTCTAAATAACTTGATAACCACTTTATTTGAAACAAGTACAACTCATGAAGACTTGAAGCCCAAGATAGTCAATTGCTTAATCCAAATTGAAGAAGCTAAGGAATGAAGGCTGATTCTATGTGTTATCAAATTTTAATATTAGTTTTAATTAAAGTAGTAGACTGAATTAGTAAGAAATTTGGGTCTAATTGAAAAAAAAACTTCAGTTGGGCCAAATTTAAATAACTTGTAAGGAGGTGCCACTATAAAAGGCAAACTCTTATCTTTTTTGGAGGGATTTTTTTGGAGACATTATTTTTGTGAGGCTTTTTGCTCTCTAGAGTTCTTGAAAGAATTCAATTTGAACTTATCAAGGGTCTTAATCCTTGTGGCGTTCTTTTTGGCTTATCAATCCCTAGATTGTGGCGCCATTCTGTTCTTGGTTCTTTTTGTTGAATAATAATAAGTTTGAGTTCCCTTTACATCAAACCCTAATACACATATTGTGCCAATTTTCGTGTTCAGTAACCTGTTACCATATCTCGAGTTCTACACACTTGTTTTCGGTGATTCAACATCCTAATTCGCGTTTCAGAACGTCATCTTTCACCTCGTTTTGGAATCGGCCGATTCTGACGTTCGTAGCTCCGGTTATCGCGTCCTCCAGCAATACGCGATTTTGGATGCAATCCGTAAGCTTCCAACCTAGAACGATCCTTATAGTTTTCAAGACAAACAAATTCATATCATTGGTTGACCATTTAGGTCATTTTCGTCCTCTCAAGGCTTATTCTCGTCCAATTAGGGTTTTTAACCAATCTTGTGCATCCAATAAGTACATTTGTGTCATTGGTTGAACATTTAGGTCATTTTCGTCCTCCCAAGGCTTATTCTCGTCCAATTAGGGTTTTTAACCAATCTTGTGCATCCAATAAGTGATTTTGTGTCATTGGTTGAACATTTAGGTCATTTTCGTCCTCCCAAGGCTTATTCTCATCCAATTAGGGTTTTTAACCAATCTTGTGCATCCAATAAGTGATTTTGTGTCATTGGTTGAACATTTAGGTCATTTTCATCTTCTTAACGCTTATTCTCGTCCAATTAGGGTTTTTATCCAATCTTGTGAATCCAATAAGTACATTTGTGTCATTGGTTGAACATTTAGGTCATTTTCGTCCTCCCTATGCTTATTCTCGTCCAATTAGGGTTTTTAACCAATCTTGTGCATCCAATAAGTGATTTTGTGTCATTGGTTGAAAATTTAGGTGATTTTCGTCCTCCCAAGGCTTATTCTTGTCCAATTAGGGTTTTTAACCAATCTTGTGCATCCAATAAGTGATTTTGTGTCATTGATTGAACATTTCGGTCATTTTTGTCCTCCCTAGGCTTATTCTCGTCCAATTAGGGTTTTTAACCGATCTTGTGCATCCAATAAGTGATTTTGTGTCATTGGTTGAACATTTAGGTGATTTTCGTCCTTCCAAGGCTTATTCTCGTCCAATTAGGGTTTTTAACCAATCTTGTGCATCCAATAAGTACATTTGTGTCATTGGTTGAACATTTAGGTCATTTTCGTCCTCCCAAGGCTTATTCTCGTCCAATTAAGGTTTTTAACCAATCTTGTGCATCCAATAAGTGATTTTGTGTCATTGGTTGAACATTTAGGTCATTTTCGTCCTCCCAAGTCTTATTCTCGTCGAATTAGGGTTTTTAACCAATCTTGTGCATCCATTAAGTACATTTGTGTCATTGGTTGAACATTTAGGTCATTTTCGTCCTCCCTAGGCTTATTCTCGTCCAATTAGGGTTTTTAACCAATCTTGTGCATCCAATAAGTACATTTGTGTCATTGGTTGAACATTTAGGTTATTTTCGCCCTCCCTAGGCTTATTCTCGTCCAATTAGGGTTTTTATCCAATCTTGTGCATCGAATAAGTGATTTTGTGTCATGGGTTGAACATTTAGGTCATTTTCGTCCTCCCAAGGCTTATTCTCGTCCAATTAGGGTTTTTAACCAATCTTGTGCATCCAATAAGTGATTTTGTTTCATTGGTTGAACATTTAGGTCATTTTCGTCCTCCCAAGGCTTATTCTCGTCCATATAGGGTTTTTAACCAATCTTGTGCATTAAATAAGTGATTTTGTGTCATTGGTTGAACATTTAAGTCATTTTCGTTCTCCCAAGGCTTATTCTTTGCCAACTAGGGTTTTTAACCAATCTTGTGCATCCAATAAGTGATTTTGTGTCATTGATTGAACATTTAGGTCATTTTCGTCCTCCCAAGGCTTATTCTCGTCCAATTAGGGTTTTTAACCAATCTTGTGCATCCAATAAGTGATTTTGTGTCATTGGTTGAACATTTAGGTCATTTTCGTCCTCCCAAGGCTTATTCTCATCCAATTAGGGTTTTTAACCAATCTTGTGCATCCAATAAGTACATTTGTGTCATTGGTTGAACACTTAGGTCATTTTCGTCCTCCCAAGGCTTATTCTCGTCCAATTAGGGTTTTTAACCAATCTTGTGCATCCAATAAGTACATTTGTGTCATTGGTTGAACATTTAGGTCATTTTCGTCCTCCCAAGGCTTATTCTCGTCCAATTAGGGTTTTTAACCAATCATGTGTATCCAATAAGTGATTTTGTGTCGTTGGATGAACATTTAGGTCATTTTCGTCCTCGCAAGGCTTATTCTCGTCCAATTAGGGTTTTTAACCAATCTTGTGCATCCAATAAGTACATTTGTGTCATTGGTTGAACATTTAGGTCATTTTCGTCCTCCCAAGGCTTATTCTCGTCCAATTAGGGTTTTTAACCAATCTTGTGTAAACAATAAGTGATTTTGTGTCATTGGTTGAACATTTAGGTCATTTTCGTCCTCCCAAGGCTTATTCTCGTCCAATTAGGGTTTTTAACCAATCTTGTGCATCCAATAAGTGATTTTGTGTCATTGGTTGAACATTTAGGTGATTTTCGTCGTCCCAAGGCTTATTCTTGTCCAATTAGGGTTTTTAACCAATCTTGTGCATCCAATAAGTACATTTGTGTCATTGGTTGAACATTTAGGTCATTTTCGTCCTCCCAAGGCTTATTCTCGTCCAATTAGGGTTTTTAACCAATTTTGTGCATCCAATAAGTACATTTGTGTCATTGGTTGAACATTTAGGTCATTTTCGTCCTCCTTAGGCTTATTCTTTTCCAATTAGGGTTTTTAACCAATCTTGTGCATCCAATAAGTACATTTGTGTCATTGGTTGAACATTTAGGTCATTTTCGTCCTCCCTAGGCTTATTCTCGTCCAATTAGGGTTTTTAACCAATCTTGTGCATCCAATAAGTGATTTTGTGTCATTGGTTGAACATTTAGGTCATTTTCGTCCTCCTAAGGCTTATTCTCGTTCAATTAGGGGTTTTAACCAATCTTGTGCATCCAATAAGTACATTTGTGTCATTGGTTGAACATTTAGGTCATTTTTGTCCTCCCAAGGCATATTCTCGTCCAATTAGGGTTTTTAACCAATCTAGTGCATCCAATAAGTGATTTTGTGTCATTGGTCGAACATTTAAGTCATTTTCGTCCTCCCTAGGATTATTCTCGTCCAATTAGGGTTTTTAACCAATTTTGTGCATCCAATAAGTACATTTGTGTCATTGGTTGAACATTTAGGTCATTTTCGTCCTCCCAAGGCTTATTCTCGTCCAATTAGGGTTTTTAACCAATCTTGTGCATCCAATAAGTGATTTTGTGTCATTGGTTGAACATTTAGGTCATTTTCGTCCTCCCAAGGCTTTTACTCGTCGAATTAGGGTTTTCAACCAATCTTGTGCATCCAATAAGTACATTTGCTTCATTGGTTGAACATTTAGGTCATTTTCGTCCTCCCAAGGCTTATTCTCGTCCAATTAGGGTTTTTAACCAATCTTGTGCATCCAATAAGTACATTTGCTTCATTGGTTGAACATTTAGGTCATTTTCGTCCTCCCAAGGCTTATTCTCGTCCAATTAGGGTTTTTAACCAATCTTGTGCATCCAATAAGTACATTTCTGTCATTGGTTGAACATTTAGGTCATTTTCCTCCTTCCAAGGCTTATTCTCGTCCAATTAGGGTTTTTAACCAATCTTGTGCATCCAATAAGTACATTTGTGTCATTGGTTGAACATTTAGGTCATTTTCGTCCTCCCAAGGCTTATTCTCGTCCAATTAGGGTTTTTAACCAATCTTGTGCATCCAATAAGTACATTTGTGTCATTGGTTGAACATTTAGGTCATTTTCGTCCTCCCAAGGCTTATTATCGTCAAATTAGGGGTTAAGCGATTTTGTGTCATTGTTTGAACATTTAGGTCATTTTCGTCCTCCCTAGGCTTATTCTCGTCCAATTAGGGTTTTTAACCAATCTTGTGCATCCAATAAGTGATTTTGTGTCATTGGTTGAACATTTAGGTCATTTTCGTCCTCCCAAGGCTTATTCTCATCCAATTAGGGTTTTTAACCAATCTTGTGCATCCAATAAGTGATTTTTGTGTCATGGTTGAACATTTAGGTCATTTTGGTCCTCCTTATGCTTATTCTCGTCCAATTAGGGTTTTTAACCAATCTTGTGCATCCAATAAGTGATTTTGTGTCATTGGTTGAACATTTAGGTCATTTTCGTCCTCCCTAGGCTTATTCTCGTCCAATTAGGGTTTTTAACCAATCTTGTGCATCCAATGAGTACACTTGTGTCATTGGATGAACATTTAGGTCATTTTCGTCCTCCCAAGGCTTATTCTCGTCCAATTAGGGTTTTTAACCAATCTTGTGCATCCAATAAGTGATTTTGTGCCATTGGTTGAACATTTAGGTCATTTTCGTCCTCCCAAGGCTTATTCTCGTCCAATTAAGGTTTTTAACCAATCTTGTGCATCCAATAAGTGATTTTGTGTCATTGGTTGAACATTTAGGTCATTTTCGTCCTCCCAAGGCTTATTCTCGTCCAATTAAGGTTTTTAACCAATCTTGTGCATCCAATAAGTGATTTTGTGTCATTGGTTGAACATTTAGGTCATGTTCGTCCTCCCAAGGCTTATTCTCGTCCAATTAGGGTTTTTAACTAATCTTGTGCATCCAATAAGTGATTTTGTGTCATTGGTTGAACATTTAGGTCATTTTCATCCTCTTAACGCTTATTCTCGTCCAATTAGGGTTTTTATCCAATCTTGTGAATCCAATAAGTACATTTGTGTCATTGGTTGAACATTTAGGTCATTTTCGTCTTCCCCAGACTTATTCTCGTCCAATTAGGGTTTTTAACCAATCTTGTGCATCCAATATGTGATTTTGTGTCATTGGTTGAACATTTAGGTCATTTTCATCCTCCCAAGGCTTATTCTCGTGCAATTACGGTTTTTAACCAATTTTGTGCATCCAATAAGTACATTTGTGTCATTGGTTGAACATTTAGGTCATTTTCGTCCTCCCAAGGCTTATTCTCGTCCAATTAGGGTTTTTAACCAATCTTGTGCATCCAATAAGTGATTTTGTGTCATTGGTTGAACATTTAGGTCATTATCGTCCTCCCTAGGATTATTCTCGTCCAATTAGGGTTTTTAACCAATCTTGTGCATCCAATAAGTGATTTGGTGTCATTGGTTGAACATTTAGGTCATTTTCGTCCTCCCAAGGCTTATTCTCGTCCAATTAGGGTTTTTAACCAATCTTGTGCATCCAATAAGTGATTTTGTGTCATTGGTTGAACATTTAGGTCATTTTCATCTTCTTAACGCTTATTCTCGTCCAATTAGGGTTTTTATCCAATCTTGTGATTCCAATAAGTACATTTGTGTCATTGGTTGAACATTTAGGTCATTTTCGTCCTCCCTATGCTTATTCTCGTCCAATTAGGGTTTTTAACCAATCTTGTGCATCCAATAAGTGATTTTGTGTCATTGGTTGAACATTTAGGTCATTTTCGTCCTCCCTATGCTTATTCTCGTCCAATTAGGGTTTTTAACCAATCTTGTGCATCCAATAAGTGATTTTGTGTCATTGGTTGAAAATTTAGGTGATTTTCGTCCTCCCAAGGCTTATTCTTGTCCAATTAGGGTTTTTAACCAATCTTGTGCATCCAATAAGTGATTTTGTGTCATTGATTGAACATTT
>JBBPBP010001520.1:0-10816 GCA_037974735.1 Cicer chorassanicum
AGGTCATTTTTGTCCTCCCTAGGCTTATTCTAATCCAATTAGGGTTTTTAACCAATCTTGTGCATCCAATAAGTGCATTTGTGTCATTGGTTGAACATTTAGGTCATTTTATGTCCACCCTAGGCTTATTCTAATCCTATTAGAGTTTTCAACCAATCTTGTGCATCCAATATGTGCGTTTGTGTCATTGGTTTAACATTTAGGTCATTTTCATTCTCCATCGGCTTATTCTAATCCAATTAGGGTTTTTAACCAATCTTGTGCATCCAATAAGTGCGTTTGTGTCATTGGTTGAACATTTAGGTCATTTACGTCCTCCCAAGGCTTATTCTAATCCAATTAGGATTTTTTAACCAATCTTGTGAATTTTATAAGTGAGTTGGTGTCATTGGTTGAACATTTAGGTCATTTTTGTCCACCCTAGGCTTTTTCTAATCCTATTAGAGTTTTTAACCAATCTTGTGCATCCAATATGTGCGTTTGTGTCATTGGTTGAACATTTAGCTCATTTTCATTCTCCATCAGCTTATTCTAATCCAATTAAGGTTTTTAACCAAACATGTGCATCCAATAAGTGTGTTTGTGTCATTGGTTGAACATTTAGGTCATTTACGTCCTCCCTAGGCTTATTCTAATCCAATTAGAGTATTTTAACCAATCTTGTGCATTTAATGAGTGCGTTTGTGTCATTGGTTGAACATTAAGGTCATTTTTGTCCTCCCTAGGCTTATTCTAATCCAATTAGGGTTTTTAACCAATCTTGTGCATCCAATAAGTGCATTTGTGTCATTGGTTGAACATTTAGGTCATTTTATGTCCACCCTAGGCTTATTCTAATCCTATTAGAGTTTTCAACCAATCTTGTGCATCCAATATGTGCGTTTGTGTCATTGGTTGAACATTTAGGTCATTTTCATTCTCCATCGGCTTATTCTAATCCAATTAGGGTTTTTAACCAATCTTGTGCATCCAATAAGTGCGTTTGTGTCATTGGTTGAACATTTAGGTCATTTACGTCCTCCCAAGGCTTATTCTAATCCAATTAGGATTTTTTAACCAATCTTGTGAATTTTATAAGTGAGTTGGTGTCATTGGTTGAACATTTAGGTCATTTTTGTCCACCCTAGGCTTATTCTAATCCTATTAGAGTTTTTAACCAATCTTGTGCATCCAATATGTGCGTTTGTGTCGTTGGTTGAACATTTAGGTCATTTCATTCTCCATCGGCTTATTCTAATCCAAATAAGGTTTTTACCCAATCTTGTGCATCCAATAAGTGCGTTTGTGTCATTGGTTGAACATTTAGGTCATTTTTGTCCACCCTAGGCTTATTCTAATCCTAACAGAGTTTTTAACCAATCTTGTGCATCCAATATGTGCGTTTGTGTCATTGGTTGAACATTTAGGTCATTTTCATTCTCCATCGGCTTATTATAATCCAATTAAGGTTTTTAACCAATCTTGTGCATCCAATAAGTGCGTTTGTGTCATTGGTTGAACATTTAGGTCATTTACGTCCTCCCTAGGCTTATTCTAATCCAATTAGGATTTTTTAACCAATCTTGTGAATTTTATAAGTGCGTTTGTGTCATTGGTTGAACAATTAGGTCATTTTTGTCCACCCTAGGCTTATTCTAATCCTATTAGAGTTTTTAACCAATCTTGTGCATCCAATATGTGCGTTTGTGTCATTGGTTGAACATTTAGCTCATTTTCATTCTCCATCGGCTTATTCTAATCCAATTAAGGTTTTTAACCAAACTTGTGCATCCAATAAGTGCGTTTGTGTCATTGGTTGAACATTTAGGTCATTTACGTCCTCCCTAGGCTTATTCTAATCCAATTAGAGTTTTTTAACCAATCTTGTGCATTTAATAAGTGCGTTTGTGTCATTGGTTGAACATTAAGGTCATTTTTGTCCTCCCTAGGCTTTTTCTAATCCAATTAGGGTTTTTAACCAATATTGTGCATCCAATAAGTGCATTTGTGTCATTGGTTGAACATTTAGGTCATTTTATGTCCACTCTAGGCTTACTCTAATCCTATTAGAGTTTTTAACCAATCTTGTGCATCCAATATGTGCGTTTGTGTCATTGGTTGAACATTTAGGTCATTTTCGTTCTCCATAGGCTTATCCTAATCCAATTAGGGTTTTTAACCAATCTTGTGCATCCAATAAGTGTGTTTGTGTCATTGGTTGAACATTTAGGCCATTTACGTCCTCCCAAGGCTTATTCTAATCCAATTAGGATTTTTTAACCAATCTTGTGAATTTTATAAGTGAGTTGGTGTCATTGGTTGAACATTTAGGTCATTTTATGTCCACTCTAGGCTTACTCTAATCCTATTAGAGTTTTTAACCAATCTTGTGCATCCAATATGTGCGTTTGTGTCATTGGTTGAACATTTAGGTCATTTTCGTTCTCCATAGGCTTATCCTAATCCAATTAGGGTTTTTAACCAATCTTGTGCATCCAATAAGTGTGTTTGTGTCATTGGTTGAACATTTAGGCCATTTACGTCCTCCCAAGGCTTATTCTAATCCAATTAGGATTTTTTAACCAATCTTGTGAATTTTATAAGTGAGTTGGTGTCATTGGTTGAACATTTAGGTCATTTTATGTCCACCCTAGGCTTATTCTAATCCTATTAGAGTTTTTAACCAATCTTGTGCATCCAATATGTGCGTTTGTGTCATTGGTTGAACATTTAGGTCATTTTCGTTCTCCATAGGCTTATCCTAATCCAATTAGGGTTTTTAACCAATCTTGTGCATCCAATTAGTGTGTTTGTGTCATTGGTTGAACATTTAGGCCATTTACGTCCTCCCTAGGCTTATTCTAATCCAATTAGGTTTTTTTATCCAATCTTGTGAATTTTATGAGTGCGTTTGTGTCATTGGTTGAACATTAAGGTAATTTTCGTCCTCCCTAGGCTTATTCTAATTCAATTATCGTTTTTAACCAATCTTGTGCATCTAATAAGTGCATTTGTGTCATTGGTTTAACATTTAGGTCATTATCGTCCACCTTAGGCTTATTCTAATCCAATTAGGGTTTCTAACCAACCCTGTGCATCCAATAAATGCGTTTGTGTCATTGGTTGAACATTTAGGTCATTTTCGTCATCCCTAGGCTTATTCTAATCCAATTAGGGTTTTTAACCAATCTTGTGCATCCAATAAGTGTGTTTGTGTCATTGGTTGAACATTGAGGTCAATTTTTCCCACCCTAGGCTTATTCTAATCCAATTAGGGTTTTTAACCAATCTTGTGCATCCAATAAGTGCGTTTGTGTCATTGGTTGAACATTTAGGTCATTTTTGCCCACCCTAGGCTTATTCCAATCCAATTAGGGTTTTTAACCAATCATGTGCAACCAATAAGTCCGTTTGTGTCAATGGTTGTTCAGTTAGGTCATTTTCGTCCACCGTAGGCTTATTCTAATCCAATTAGGGTTTTTTAACCAATCTTGTGCATCCATTAAGTGCGTTTGTGTAATTGGTTGAACATTTAGGTTATTTTCGTCCTCCCTAGGCTTTTTCTAATCCAATTAGGTTTTTTAACCAATCTTGTGCATCCAATAAGTGCGTTTGTGTCATTGGTTTAACATTTAGGTCATTTTATGTCCACCCTAGGCTTATTCTAATCCTATTAGAGTTTTTAACCAATCTTGTGCATCCAATATGTGCGTTTGTGTCATTAGTTGAACATTTAGGTCATTTTCATTCTCCATCGGCTTATTCTAATCCAATTAGGGTTTTTAACCAATCTTGTGCATCCAATAAGTGCGTTTGTGTCATTGGTTGAACATTTAGGTCATTTACGTCCTCCCAAGGCTTATTCTAATCCAATTAGGATTTTTTAACCAATCTTGTGAATTTTATAAGTGAGTTGGTGTCATTGGTTGAACATTTAGGTCATTTTTGTCCACTTAGGCTTTTTCTAATCCTATTAGAGTTTTTAACCAATCTTGTGCATCCAATATGTGCGTTTGTGTCATTGGTTGAACATTTAGGTCATTTCATTCTCCATCGGCTTATTCTAATCCAATTAAGGTTTTTACCCAATCTTGTGCATCCAATAAGTGCGTTTGTGTCATTGGTTGAACATTTAGGTCATTTTTGTCCACCCTAGGCTTATTCTAATCCTATTAGAGTTTTTAACCAATCTTGTGCATCCAATATGTGCGTTTGTGTCATTGGTTGAACATTTAGCTCATTTTCATTCTCCATCAGCTTATTCTAATCCAATTAAGGTTTTTAACCAAACTTGTGCATCCAATAAGTGCGTTTGTGTCATTGGTTGAACATTTAGGTCATTTACGTCCTCCCTAGGCTTATTCTAATCCAATTAGAGTTTTTTAACCAATCTTGTGCATTTAATAAGTGCGTTTGTGTCATTGGTTGAACATTAAGGTCATTTTTGTCCTCCCTAGGCTTATTCTAATCCAATTAGGGTTTTTAACCAATCTTGTGCATCCAATAAGTGCATTTGTGTCATTGGTTGAACATTTAGGTCATTTTATGTCCACCCTAGGCTTATTCTAATCCTATTAGTGTTTTCAACCAATCTTGTGCATCCAATATGTGCGTTTGTGTCATTGGTTGAACATTTAGGTCATTTTCATTCTCCATCGGCTTATTCTAATCCAATTAGGGTTTTTAACCAATCTTGTGCATCCAATAAGTGCGTTTGTGTCATTGGTTGAACATTTAGGTCATTTACGTCCTCCCAAGGCTTATTCTAATCCAATTAGGATTTTTTAACCAATCTTGTGAATTTTATAAGTGCGTTTGTGTCATTGGTTGAACATTTAGGTCATTTTTGTCCACCCTAGGCTTATTCTAATCCTATTAGAGTTTTTAACCAATCTTGTGCATCCAATATGTGCGTTTGTGTCATTGGTTGAACATTTAGCTCATTTTCATTCTCCATCGGCTTATTCTAATCCAATTAAGGTTTTTAACCAAACTTGTGCATCCAATAAGTGCGTTTGTGTCATTGGTTGAACATTTAGGTCATTTTTGTCCACCCTAGGCTTATTCTAATCCTATTAGAGTTTTTAACCAATCTTGTGCATCCAATATGTGCGTTTGTGTCATTGGTTGAACATTTAGCTCATTTTCATTCTCCATCGGCTTATTCTAATCCAATTAAGGTTTTTAACCAAACATGTGCATCCAATAAGTGCGTTTGTGTCATTGGTTGAACATTTAGGTCATTTACGTCCTCCCTAGGCTTATTCTAATCCAATTAGAGTATTTTAACCAATCTTGTGCATTTAATGAGTGCGTTTGTGTCATTGGTTGAACATTAAGGTCATTTTTGTCCTCCCTAGGCTTATTATAATCCAATTAGGGTTTTTAACCAATCTTGTGCATCCAATAAGTGCATTTGTGTCATTGGTTGAACATTTAGGTCATTTTATGTCCACCCTAGGCTTATTCTAATCCTATTAGAGTTTTCAACCAATCTTGTGCATCCAATATTTGCGTTTGTGTCATTGGTTGAACATTTAGGTCATTTTCATTCTCCATCGACTTATTCTAATCCAATTAGGGTTTTTAACCAATCTTGTGCATCCAATAAGTGCGTTTGTGTCATTGGTTGAACATTTAGGTCATTTACGTCCTCCCAAGGCTTATTCTAATCCAATTAGGATTTTTTAACCAATCTTGTGAATTTTATAAGTGAGTTGGTGTCATTGGTTGAACATTTAGGTCATTTTTGTCCACCCTAGGCTTTTTCTAATCCTATTAGAGTTTTTAACCAATCTTGTGCATCCAATATGTGCGTTTGTGTCATTGGTTGAACATTTAGCTCATTTTCATTCTCCATCAGCTTATTCTAATCCAATTAAGGTTTTTAACCAAACATGTGCATCCAATAAGTGTGTTTGTGTCATTGGTTGAACATTTAGGTCATTTACGTCCTCCCTAGGCTTATTCTAATCCAATTAGAGTATTTTAACCAATCTTGTGCATTTAATGAGTGCGTTTGTGTCATTGGTTGAACATTAAGGTCATTTTTGTCCTCCCTAGGCTTATTCTAATCCAATTAGGGTTTTTAACCAATCTTGTGCATCCAATAAGTGCATTTGTGTCATTGGTTGAACATTTAGGTCATTTTATGTCCACCCTAGGCTTATTCTAATCCTATTAGAGTTTTCAACCAATCTTGTGCATCCAATATGTGCGTTTGTGTCATTGGTTGAACATTTAGGTCATTTTCATTCTCCATCGGCTTATTCTAATCCAATTAGGGTTTTTAACCAATCTTGTGCATCCAATAAGTGCGTTTGTGTCATTGGTTGAACATTTAGGTCATTTACGTCCTCCCAAGGCTTATTCTAATCCAATTAGGATTTTTTAACCAATCTTGTGAATTTTATAAGTGAGTTGGTGTCATTGGTTGAACATTTAGGTCATTTTTGTCCACCCTAGGCTTATTCTAATCCTATTAGAGTTTTTAACCAATCTTGTGCATCCAATATGTGCGTTTGTGTCGTTGGTTGAACATTTAGGTCATTTCATTCTCCATCGGCTTATTCTAATCCAAATAAGGTTTTTACCCAATCTTGTGCATCCAATAAGTGCGTTTGTGTCATTGGTTGAACATTTAGGTCATTTTTGTCCACCCTAGGCTTATTCTAATCCTAACAGAGTTTTTAACCAATCTTGTGCATCCAATATGTGCGTTTGTGTCATTGGTTGAACATTTAGGTCATTTTCATTCTCCATCGGCTTATTATAATCCAATTAAGGTTTTTAACCAATCTTGTGCATCCAATAAGTGCGTTTGTGTCATTGGTTGAACATTTAGGTCATTTACGTCCTCCCTAGGCTTATTCTAATCCAATTAGGATTTTTTAACCAATCTTGTGAATTTTATAAGTGCGTTTGTGTCATTGGTTGAACATTTAGGTCATTTTTGTCCACCCTAGGCTTATTCTAATCCTCTTAGAGTTTTTAACCAATCTTGTGCATCCAATATGTGCGTTTGTGTCATTGGTTGAACATTTAGGTCATTTCATTCTTCATCGGCTTATTCTAATCCAATTAAGGTTTTTACCCAATCTTGTGCATCCAATATGTGCGTTTGTGTCATTGGTTGAACATTTAGATCATTTTTGTCCACCCTAGGCTTATTCTAATCCTATTAGAGTTTTTAACCAATCTTGTGCATCCAATATGTGCGTTTGTGTCATTGGTTGAACATTTAGGTCATTTTCATTCTCCATCGGCTTATTCTAATCCAATTAAGGTTTTTAACCAATCTTGTGCATCCAATAAGTACGTTTGTGTCATTGGTTGAACATTTAGGTCATTTACGTCCTCCCTAGGCTTATTCTAATCCAATTAGGATTTTTTAACCAATCTTGTGAATTTTATAAGTGCGTTTGTGTCATTGGTTGAACATTTAGGTCATTTTTGTCCACCCTAGGCTTATTCTAATCCTATTAGAGTTTTTAACCAATCTTGTGCATCCAATATGTGCGTTTGTGTCATTGGTTGAACATTTAGCTCATTTTCATTCTCCATCGGCTTATTCTAATCCAATTAAGGTTTTTAACCAAACTTGTGCATCCAATAAGTGCGTTTGTGTCATTGGTTGAACATTTAGGTCATTTTTGTCCACCCTAGGCTTATTCTAACCCTATTAGAGTTTTTAACCAATCTTGTGCATCCAATATGTGCGTTTGTGTCATTGGTTGAACATTTAGCTCATTTTCATTCTCCATCGGCTTATTCTAATCCAATTAAGGTTTTTAACCAAACATGTGCATCCAATAAGTGCGTTTGTGTCATTGGTTGAACATTTAGGTCATTTACGTCCTCCCTAGGCTTTTTTTAATCCAATTAGGATTTTTTTAACCAATCTTGTGAATTTTATAAGTGAGTTGGTGTCATTGGTTGAACATTAAGGTCATTTTTGTCCACCCTAGGCTTATTCTAATCCTATTAGAGTTTTTAACCAATCTTGTGCATCCAATATGTGCGTTTGTGTCATTGGTTGAACATTTAGGTCATTTCATTCTCCATCGGCTTATTCTAATCCAATTAAGGTTTTTACCCAATCTTGTGCATCCAATAAGTGCGTTTGTGTCATTGGTTGAACATTTAGGTCATTTACGTCCTCCCTAGGCTTATTCTAATCCAATTAGGATTTTTTTAACCAATCTTGTGAATTTTATAAGTGAGTTGGTGTCATTGGTTGAACATTTAGGTCTTTTTTGTCCACCCTAGGCTTATTCTAATCCTATTAGAGTTTTTAACCAAACTTGTGCATCCAATATGTGCGTTTGTGTCATTGGTTGAACATTTAGCTCATTTTCATTCTCCATCGGCTTATTCTAATCCAATTAAGGTTTTTACCCAATCTTGTGCATCCAATAAGTGCGTTTGTGTCATTGGTTGAACATTTAGGTCATTTTTGTCCACCCTAGGCTTATTCTAATCCTATTAGAGTTTTTAACCAATCTTGTGCATCCAATATGTGCGTTTGTGTCATTGGTTGAACATTTAGGTCATTTCATTCTCCATCGGCTTATTCTAATCCAAATAAGGTTTTTACCCAATCTTGTGCATCCAATAAGTGCGTTTGTGTCATTGGTTGAACATTTAGGTCATTTTTGTCCACCCTAGGCTTATTCTAATCCTATTAGAGTTTTTAACCAATCTTGTGCATCCAATATGTGCGTTTGTGTCATTGGTTGAACATTTAGGTCATTTTCATTCTCCATCGGCTTATTATAATCCAATTAAGGTTTTTAACCAATCTTGTGCATCCAATAAGTGCGTTTGTGTCATTGGTTGAACATTTAGGTCATTTACGTCCTCCCTAGGCTTATTCTAATCCAATTAGTATTTTTTACCCAATCTTGTGAATTTTATAAGTGCGTTTGTGTCATTGGTTGAACATTTAGGTCATTTTTGTCCACCCTAGGCTTATTCTAATCCTATTAGAGTTTTTAACCAATCTTGTGCATCCAATATGTGCGTTTGTGTCATTGGTTGAACATTTAGGTCATTTTCGTTCTCCATAGGCTTATCCTAATCCAATTAGGGTTTTTAACCAATCTTGTGCATCCAATAAGTGTGTTTGTGTCATTGGTTGAACATTTAGGCCATTTACGTCCTCCCTAGGCTTATTCTAATCCAATTAGGTTTTTGCATCCAATCTTGTGAATTTTATGAGTGCGTTTGTGTCATTGGTTGAACATTAAGGTCATTTTCGTCCTCCCTAGGCTTATTCTAATCCAATTAGGGTTTTTAACCAATCTTGTGCATCCAATATGTGCGTTTGTGTCATTGGTTGAACATTTAGGTCATTTTTGTCCACCCTAGGCTTATTCTAATCCTATTAGAGTTTTTAACCAATCTTGTGCATCCAATATGTGCGTTTGTGTCATTGGTTGAACATTTAGGTCATTTTCATTCTCCATCGGCTTATTCTAATCCAATTAGGGTTTTTAACCAATCTTGTGCATCCAATAAGTGCGTTTGTGTCATTGGTTGATCATTGAGGTCATTTACGTCCTCCCAAGGCTTATTCTAATCCAATTAGGATTTTTTAACCAATCTTGTGAATTTTATAAGTGAGTTGGTGTCATTGGTTGAACATTTAGGTCATTTTTGTCCACCCTAGGCTTTTTCTAATCCTATTAGAGTTTTTAACCAATCTTGTGCATCCAATATGTGCGTTTGTGTCATTGGTTGAACATTTAGGTCATTTCATTCTCCATCGGCTTATTCTAATCCAATTAAGGTTTTTACCCAATCTTGTGCATCCAATAAGTGCGTTTGTGTCATTGGTTGAACATTTAGGTCATTTCATTCTCCATCGGCTTATTCTAATCCTATTAGAGTTTTTAACCAATCTTGTGCATCCAATATGTGCGTTTGTGTCATTGGTTGAACATTTAGGTCATTTTCATTCTCCATCGGCTTATTCTAATCCAATTAAGGTTTTTAACCAATCTTGTGCATCCAATAAGTGTGTTTGTGTCATTGGTTGAACATTGAGGTCAATTTTGCCCACCCTAGGCTTATTCTAATCCAATTAGGGTTTTTAACCAATCTTGTGCATCCAATAAGTGCGTTTGTGTCATTGGTTGAACATTTAGGTCATTTTTGCCCACCCTAGGCTTATTCCAATCCAATTAGGGTTTTTAACCAATCATGTGCAGCCAATAAGTCCGTTTGTGTCAATGGTTGATCGGTTAGGTCATTTTCGTCCACCGTAGGCTTATTCTAATCCAATTAGGGTTTTTTAACCAATCTTGTGCATCCATTAAGTGCGTTTGTGTCATTGGTTTAACATTTAGGTCATTTTATGTCCACCCTAGGCTTATTCTAATCCTATTAGAGTTTTTAACCAATCTTGTGCATCCAATATGTGCGTTTGTGTCATTGGTTGAACATTTAGGTCATTTTCATTCTCCATCGGCTTATTCTAATCCAATTAGGGTTTTTAACCAATCTTGTGCATCCAATAAGTGAGTTTGTGTCATTCGTTGAACATTTAGGTCATTTACATCCTCCCAAGGCTTATTCTAATCCAATTAGGATTTTTTAACCAATCTTGTGAATTTTATAAGTGAGTTGGTGTCATTGGTTGAACATTTAGGTCATTTTTGTCCACCCTAGGCTTATTCTAATCCTATTATAGTTTTTAACCAATCTTGTGCATCCAATATGTGCGTTTGTGTCATTGGTTGAACATTTAGGTCATTTCATTCTCCATCGGCTTATTCTAATCCAAATAAGGTTTTTACCCAATCTTGTGCATCCAATAAGTGCGTTTGTGTCATTG
>JBBPBP010001526.1:0-10751 GCA_037974735.1 Cicer chorassanicum
CCTAATTGGACGAGAATAAGCCTAGGGAGGACGAAAATGACCTAAATGTTCAACCAATGACACAAAATCACTTATTGGATGCACAAGATTGGTTAAAAACCCTAATTGGACAAGAATAAGCCTTGGGAGGACGAGAATCACCTAAATTTTCAACCAATGACAAAAAATCACTTATTGGATTCACAAGATTGGTTAAAAACCCTAATTGGACGAGACTAAGCCTTGGGAGGATGAAAATGACCTAAATGTTCAACCAATGACACAAATGTACTTATTGGATTCACAAGATTGGTTAAAAACCCTAATTGGACGAGACTAAGCCTTGGGAGGACGAAAATGACCTAAATGTTCAACATATGACACAAAATCACTTATTGGATGTACAAGATTGGTTTAAAACCCTAATTGGACGAGAATAAGCATTCGGAGGACGAAAATGACTTAAATGTTCAACCAATGACACAAAATCACTTATTGGATGCACAAGATTGGTTAAAAACCCTAATTGGACGAGAATAAGCATTCGGAGGACGAAAATGACTTAAATGTTCAACCAATGACACAAAATCACTTATGTGATGCACAAGATTGGTTAAAAACCCTAATTGGACGAGAATAAGCCTTGGGAGGACGAAAATGACCTAAATGTTCAACCAATGACACAAAATCAGTTATTGGATGCACAAGATTGGTTAATATCCCTAACTGGACGAGAATAAGCCTAGGGAGGACGAAAATGACCTAAATGTTCAACCAATGACACAAAATCACTTGTTTGATGCACTAGATTGGTTAAAATCCCTAATTGAACGAGAATAAGCATTCGGAGGACGAAAATGACTTAAATGTTCAACAATGACACAAAATTACTTATTGGATGCACAAGATTGGTTAAAAACCCTAATTGGACGAGAATAAGCCTTTGGAGGACGAAAATGACCTAAATGTTCAACCAATGACACAAAATCACCTATTGGATGCACAAGATTGGTTAAAAACCCTATTTGGACGAGAATAAGCATTCGGAGGACGAAAATGACTTAAATGTTCAACCAATGACACAACATCACTTATTGGATGCACAAGATTGGTTAAAAACCCTAATTGGACGAGAATAAGCATTCGGAGGACGAAAATGACTTAAATGTTCAACCAATGACACAAAATTACTTATTGGATGCACAAGATTGGTTAAAAACCCTAATTGGACGAGAATAAGCCTTGGGAGGACGAAAATGACCTAAATGTTCAACCAATGACACAAATGTACTTATTGGATGCACAAGATTGGTTAAAAACCCTAATTGGACGAGAATAAGCCTAGGGAGGACGAAAATGACCTAAATGTTTAATCATTGACACAAAATCACTTATTGGATGCACAAGATTGGTTAAAAACCCTCATTGGACAAGAATAAGCCTTGGGAGGACGAAAATCACCTAAATTTTCAACCAATGACACAAATGTACTTATTGGATTCACAAGATTGGATAAAAACCCTAATTGGACGAGAATAAGCGTTAAGAGGATGAAAATGACCTAAATGTTCAACCAATGACACAAAATCACTTAGTGGATGCACAAGATTAGTTAAAAACCCTAATTGGACGAGAATAAGCCTTGGGAGGACGAAAATGACCTAAATGTTCAACCAATGACACAAAATCACTTATTGGATGCACAAGATTGGTTAAAAACCCTAATTGGACGAGAATAAGCCTTAGGAGGACGAAAATGACCTAAATGTTCAACAAATGACACAAAATCACTAATTGGATGCACAAGATTGGTTAAAAACCCTAATTGGACGAGAATAAGCCTTGGGAGGACGAAAATGACCTAAATGTTCAACCAATGACACAAAATCACTTATTGGATGCACAAGATTGGTTAAAAACCCTAATTGGCAGAGAATAAGCCTAAAGAGGACGAAAATGACCTAAATGTTCAACCAATGACACAAAATCACTTATTGGATCCACAAGATTGGTTAAAAACCCCAATTGGACGAGAATAAGCCTCGGTAGGACGAAAATGACCTAAATGTTCAACAATTGACACAAATGTACTTATTGGATGCACAAGATTGGTTAAAAACCCTAATTGGATGAGAATAAGCCTTGGGAGGACGAAGATGACCTAAATGTTCAACCAATGACACAAAATCACTTATTGGATGCACAAGATTGGTTAAAAACCCTAATTGGACGAGAATAAGCCTAGGGAGGACGAAAATGACCTAAATGTTCAACCAATGACACAAATGTACTTATTGGATGCACAAGATTGGTTAAAAACCCTAATTGGATAAGAATAAGCCTAGGGAGGACGAAAATGACCTAAATGTTCAACCAATGACACAAATGTACTTATTGGATGCACAAGATTGGTTAAAAACCCTAATTGGACGAGAATAAGCCTTGGGAGGACGAAAATGACCTAAATGTTCAACCAATGACACAAAATCACTTATTGGATGCACAAGATTGGTTAAAAACCCTAATTGGACAAGAATAAGCCTTGGGAGGACGAAAATCACCTAAATTTTCAACCAATGACAAAAAATCACTTATTGGATGCACAAGATTGGTTAAAAACCCTAATTGGACGAGAATAAGCATAGGGAGGACGAAAATGACCTAAATGTTCAACCAATGACACAAATGTACTTATTGGATTCACAAGATTGGATAAAAACACTAATTGGACGAGAATAAGCGTTAAGAAGATGAAAATGACCTAAATGTTCAACCAATGACAAAAAATCACTTATTGGATGCACAAGATTGGTTAAAAACCCTAATTGGACGACAATAAGCACTCGGAAGACGAAAAGGACTTAAATGTTCAACCAATGACACAAAATCACTTATTGGATGCACGAGATTGGTTAAAAACCCTAATTGTTCGAGAATAAGCATTCGGAATACGAAAATGACTTAAATGTTCAACCAATGACACAAAATTACTTATTGGATGCACAAGATTGGTTAAAAACCCTAATTGGACGAGAATAAGCCTAGGGAGGACGAAAATGACCTAAATGTTCAATCAATGACACAAAATCACTTATTGGATGCACAAGATTGGTTAAAAACCCTAATTGGACAAGAATAAGCCTTGGGAGGACGAAAATCACCTAAATTTTCAACCAATGACAAAAAATCACTTATTGGATGCACAAGATTGGTTAAAAACCCTAATTGGACGAGAATAAGCATAGGGAGGACGAAAATGACCTAAATGTTCAACCAATGACACAAATGTACTTATTGGATTCACAAGATTGGATAAAAACACTAATTGGACGAGAATAAGCGTTAAGAAGATGAAAATGACCTAAATGTTCAACCAATGACACAAAATCACTTATTGGATGCACAAGATTGGTTAAAAACCCTAATTGGACGAGAATAAGCCTTGGGAGGACGAAAATGACCTAAATGTTCAACCAATGACACAAAATCACTTATTGGATGCACAAGATTGGTTAAAAACCCTAATTGGACGAGAATAAGCACTCGGAAGACGAAAAGGACTTAAATGTTCAACCAATGACACAAAATCACTTATTGGATGCACGAGATTGGTTAAAAACCCTAATTGTTCGAGAATAAGCATTCGGAATACGAAAATGACTTAAATGTTCAACCAATGACACAAAATTACTTATTGGATGCACAAGATTGGTTAAAAACCCTAATTGGACGAGAATAAGCCTAGGGAGGACGAAAATGACTTAAATGTTCAACCAATGACACAAAATCACTTATTGGATGCACTAGATTGGTTAAAAACCCTAATTGGACTAGAATAAGTATTCGGAGGACGAAAATGACCTAAATGTTCCACCAATGACACAAAATCACTTATTAGATGCACAAGATTGGTTAAAAACCCTAATTGGACGAGAATAAGCCTTGGGAGGACGAAAATGACCTAAATTTTCAACCAATGACAAAAAATCACTTATTGGATGCACAAGATTGGTTAAAAATCCTAATTGGACGAGAATAAGCCTAGGGAGGACGAAAATGACCTAAATGTTCAACCAATGACACAAAATCACTTATTGGATGCACAAGATTGGTTAAAAACCCTAATTGGACGAGAATAAGCATTCGGAGGACGAAAACGACTTAAATGTTCAACCAATGACACAAAATCACTTATTGGATACACAAGATTGGTTAAAAACCCTAATTGGACGAGAATAAGCATTCGGAGGACGAAAATGACTTAAATGTTTAACCAATGACACAAAATTACTTATTGGATGCTAAATATTGGTTAAAAACCCTAATTGCACGAGAATAAGCCTTGGGAGGACGAAAATGACCTAAATGTTCAACCAATGACACAAATGTACTTATTGGATGCACAAGATTGGTTAAAAACCCTAATTGGACGAGAATAAGCCTAGGGAGGACGAAAATGACCTAAATGTTCAACCAATGACAAAAAAGCACTTATTGGATGCACAAGATTGGTTAAAAACCCTAATTGGACGAGAATAAGCCTTGGGAGGACGAAAATGACCTAAATGTTCAACCAATGACACAAATGTACTTATTGGATGCACAAGATTGGTTAAAAACCCTGATTGGACGAGAATAAGCCTAGGGAGGAAGAAAATGACCTAAATGTTCAATCAATGACACAAAATCACTTATTGGATGCACAAGATTGGTTAAAAACCCTAATTGGACAAGAATAAGCCTTGGGAGGACGAAAATCACCTAAATTTTCAACCAATGACAAAAAATCACTTATTGGATGCACAAGATTGGTTAAAAACCCTAATTGGACGAGAATAAGCATTCGGAGGACGAAAATGACTTAAATGTTCAACCAATGACACAAAATTACTTATTGGATGCACAAGATTGGTTAAAAACCCTAATTGGACGAGAATAAGCCTTGGGAGGACGAAAATGACCTAAATGTTCAACCAATGACGCAAAATCACTTATTGGATGCACAAGATTGGTTAAAAACCCTAATTGGACGAGAATAATCCTTGGGAGGACGAAAATGGCCTAAATTTTCAACCAATGAAACAAAAGTACTTATTGGATGCACAAGATTTGTTAAAAACCCTAATTGGATGAGAATAAGCCGTGGGAGGACGAAAATGACCTAAATGTTCAAACAATGACACAAAATCACTTATTGGATGCACAAGATTGGTTAAAAACCCTAATTGGACGAGAATAAGCCTTGGGAGGACGAAAATGACCTAAATGTTCAACCAATGATACAAAATCACTTATTCGATGCATAAGATTGGTTAAAACCATTAATTGTACGACAATAAGCCTTGGGAGGACGAAAATGACCTAAATGTTCAACCAATGACACAAATGTACTTATTGGATGCACAAGATTAGTTAAAAACCCTAATTGGACTAGAATAAGCCTTATGAGGACAAAAATGACCTAAATGTTCAAACAATGACACAAAATCACTTATTGGATGCACAAGATTGGTTAAAAACCCTAATTGGACGAGAATAAGCCTTGGGAGGACGAAAATGACCTAAATGTTCAACCAATGATACAAAATCACTTATTCGATGCATAAGATTGGTTAAAACCATTAATTGTACGAGAATAAGCCTTGGGAGGACGAAAATGACCTAAATGTTCAAACAATGACACAAAATCACTTATTGGATGCACAAGATTGGTTAAAAACCCTAATTGGACGAGAATAAGCCTTGGGAGGACGAAAATGACCTAAATGTTCAACCAATGACACAAAATCACTTATTTGATGCACAAGATTGGTTAAAAACCCTAATTGGACGAGAATAATCCTTGGCAGGATGAAATTGACCTAAATGTTCAAACAATGACACAAATTCACTTATTGGATGCACAAGATTGGTTCAAAACCCTAATTGGACGAGAATAAGCCTAGGGAGGATGAAAATGACCTAAATGTTCAACCAATGACACAAATGTAATTATTGGATGCACAAGATTGGTTAAAAACCCTAATTGGACAAGAATAAGCCTTGGGAGGACGAAAATGACATAAATGTTCTACCAATGACACAAAATCACTTATTGGATGCACAAGATTGGTTAAAAAACCTAATTGGACGAGAATAAGCATTGGGAGGACGAAAATGACCTTAATGTTCAACCAATGACACAAATGTACTTATTGGATGCACAAGATTGGTTAAAAACCCTAATTGGACGAGAATAAGCCTTGGGAGGACGAAAATGACATAAATGTTCAACCAATGACACAAAATCACTTATTGGATGCACAAGATTGTTTAAAAACCCTAATTGGACGAGAATAAGCCTTGGGAGGAAGAAAATGAACTAAATGTTCAACCAATGAAACAAAATCACTTATTGGATGCACAAGATTGGTTAAAAACCCTAATTGGACGAGAATAAGCTTAGGGAGGACGAAAATGACCTAAATGTTAAACCAATGACACAAATGTACTTATTGGATGCACAAGATTGGTTAAAAACCCTAATTGGATGAGAATAAGCCCAGGGAGAACGCAAATTACCTAAATGTTCAACCAATGACACAAAATCACTTATTGGATGCACAAGATTGGTTAAAACCATTAATTGTACGAGAATAAGCCTTGGGAGGACGAAAATGACCTAAATGTTCAACCAATGACACAAATGTACTTATTGGATGCACAAGATTGGTTAAAAACCCTAATTGGACGAGAATAAGCATTGGGAGGACGAAAATGACCTAAATGTTCAACCAATGACACAAAATCACTTATTGGATGCACAAGATTGGTTAAAAACCCTAATTGGACGAGAATAAGTCTTGAGATGACGAAAATGACCTAATTGTTCAACCAATGACACAAAATATCTTATTGGATGCACAAGATTGGTTAAAAACCCTAATTGGACGAGAATAAGCCTTGGGAGGACGAAAATGACCTAAATGTTCAACCAATGACACAAATGTACTTATTGGATGCACAAGATTGGTTAAAAACCCTAATTGGACGAGAATAAGCCTTGGGAGGACGAAAATGACCTAAATGTTCAACCAATGACACAAAATTACTTATTGGATGCACAAGATTAGTTAAAAACCCTAATTGGACGAGAATAAGCCTTGGGAGGACGAAAATGACCTAAATGTTCAACCAATGACACAAAATCACTTATTGGATGCACAAGATTGGTTAAAAACCCTAATTGGACGAGAATAAGCCATTGGAGGATGAAAATGACCTAAATGTTTAACCAATGACACAAAATCACTTATTGGATGCACAAGATTGGTTAAAAACCCTAATTGGACGAGAATAAGCCTTGGGAGGACGAAAATGACCTAAATGTTCAACCAATGACACAAAATCACTTATTGGATGCACAACATTGGTTAAAAACCTTAATTGGACGAGAATAAGCCTTGGGAGGACGAAAATGACCTAAATGTTCAACCAATGACACAAAATCACTTATTGGATGCACAAGATTGGTTAAAAATCCTAATTGGACGAGAATAAGCCTACGGAGGACGAAAATGACCTAAATGTTCAACCAATGACACAAAATCACTCATTGGATGCACAAGATTGGTTAAAAACCCTAATTGGACGAGAATAAGCATAGGGAGGACGAAAATGACCTAAATGTTCAACCAATGACACCAATGTACTTATTGGATTCACAAGATTGGATAAAAACCCTCATTGGACGAGAATAAGCGTTAAGAAGATGAAAATGACCTAAATGTTCAATTAATGACACAAAATCACTTATTGGATGCACAAGATTGGTTAAAAACCCTAATTGGATGAGAATAAGCCTTGGGAGGACGAAAATGACCTAAATGTTCAACCAATGACACAAAATCACTTATTGGATGCACAAGATTGGTTAAAAATCCTAATTGGACAAGAATAAGCCTAGGGAGGACGAAAATGACCTAAATGTTCAACCAATGACACAAAATTACTTATTGGATGCACAAGATTGGTTAAAAACCCTAATTGGACGAGAATAAGCCTTGGGAGGACGAAAATGACCTAAATGTTCAACCAATGACACAAATGTACTTATTGGTTGCCCAAGATTGGTTAAAAACCCTAATTGGACGAGAATAAGCTTAGGGAGGACGAAAATGACCTAAATGTTCAACCAATGACACAAATGTACTTATTGGATGCACAAGATTGGTTAAAAACCCTAATTGGACGAGAATAAGCCTTGGGAGAACGAAAATGACCTAAATGTTCAACCAATGACACAAAATTACTTATTGGATGCACAAGATTGGTTAAAAACCCTAATTGGACGAGAATAAGCCTTGGGAGGACGAAAATGACCTAAATGTTCAACCAATGACACAAATGTACTTGTTGGATGCACAAGATTGGTTAAAAACCCTAATTGGACGAGAATAAGCATTGGGAGGACGAAAATGACCTAAATGTTCAACCAATGACACAAATGTACTTATTGGATGCACAAGATTGGTTAAAAACCCTAATTGGACGAGAATAAGCCATGGGAGGACGAAAATGACCTAAATGTTCAACCAATGACACAAAATTACTTATTGGATGCACAAGATTGGTTAAAAACCCTAATTGGACGAGAATAAGCCTTGGGAGGACGAAAATGACCTAAATGTTCAACCAATGACACAAATGTACTTATTGGATGCACAAGATTGGTTAAAAACCATAATTGGACAAGAAAAAGCCTTGGGAGGACGAAAATGACCTAAATGTTCAACCAATGACACAAATGTACTTATTGGATGCACAAGATTGGTTAAAAACCCTAATTGGACGAGAATAAGCCTTGGGAGGACGAAAATGACCTAAATGTTCAACCAACGACTCAAAATCACTTATTGGATGCACAAGATTGGTTTAAAACCCTAATTGGACGAGAATAAGCCTTGGGAGGACGAAAATGACCTAAATGTTCAACCAATGACACAAATGTACTTATTGGATGCACAAGATTGGTTAAAAACCCTGATTGGACGAGAATAAGCCTAGGGAGGACGAAAATGACCTAAATGTTCAATCAATGACACAAAATCACTTATTGGAAGCACAAGATTGGTTAAAAACCCTAATAGGAAAAGAATAAGCCTTGGGAGGACGAAAATCACCTAAATTTTCAACCAATGACACAAAATCACTTATTGGATGCACAAGATTAGTTAAAAACCCTAATTGGACGAGAATAAGCATAGGGAGGACGAAAATGACCTAAATGTTCAACCAATGACACAAATGTACTTATTGGATTCACAAGATTGGATAAAAACCCTCATTGGACGAGAATAAGCGTTAAGAAGATGAAAATGACCTAAATGTTCAATTAATGACACAAAATCACTTATTGGATGCACAAGATTGGTTAAAAACCCTAATTGGATGAGAATAAGCCTTGGGAGGACGAAGATGACCTAAATGTTCAACCAATGACACAAAATCACTTATTGGATGCACAAGATTGGTTAAAAACCCTAATTGGACGAGAATAAGCATTGGGAGGACGAAAATGACCTAAATGTTCAACCAATGACACAAATGTACTTATTGGATGCACAAAATTGGTTAAAAACCCTAATTGCACGAGAATAAGCCTTGGGAGGATGAAAATGACCTAAATGTTCAACCAATGACACAAAATCACATATTGGATGCACAAGATTGGTTAAAAACCCTAATTGGACGAGAATAAGTCTAGGGAAGACGAAAATGACCTAAATGTTCAACCAATGACACAAATGTACTTATTGGATTCACAAGATTGGATAAAAACCCTAATTGGACGAGAATAAGCATTCGGAGGACGAAAATGACTTAAATGTTCAACCAATGACACAAAATCACTTATTGGATACACAAGATTGGTTAAAAACCCTAATTGGACGAGAATAAGCATTCGGAGGACGAAAATGACTTAAATGTTCAACCAATGACACAAAATCACTTATGTGATGCACAAGATTGGTTAAAAACCCTAATTGGACGAGAATAAGCCTTGGGAGGACGAAAATGACCTAAATGTTCAACCAATGACACAAAATCAGTTATTGGATGCACAAGATTGGTTAATATCCCTAACTGGACGAGAATAAGCCTAGGGAGGACGAAAATGACCTAAATGTTCAACCAATGACACAAAATCACTTGTTTGATGCACTAGATTGGTTAAAATCCCTAATTGAACGAGAATAAGCATTCGGAGGACGAAAATGACTTAAATGTTCAACAATGACACAAAATTACTTATTGGATGCACAAGATTGGTTAAAAACCCTAATTGGACGAGAATAAGCCTTTGGAGGACGAAAATGACCTAAATGTTCAACCAATGACACAAAATCACCTATTGGATGCACAAGATTGGTTAAAAACCCTATTTGGACGAGAATAAGCATTCGGAGGACGAAAATGACTTAAATGTTCAACTAATGACACAAAATCACTTATTGGATGCAGAAGATTGGTTAAAAACCCTAATTGGACGAGAATAAGCATTCGGAGGACGAAAATGACTTAAATGTTCAACCAATGACACAAAATTACTTATTGGATGCACAAGATTGGTTAAAAACCCTAATTGGACGAGAATAAGCCTTGGGAGGACGAAAATGACCTAAATGTTCAACCAATGACACAAATGTACTTATTGGATGCACAAGATTGGTTAAAAACCCTGATTGGACGAGAATAAGCCTAGGGAGGACGAAAATGACCTAAATGTTCAA
>JBBPBP010001528.1:0-10746 GCA_037974735.1 Cicer chorassanicum
GGAGGACGAAAATGACCTAAATGTTCAACCAATGACACAAAATCACTTATTGGATGCACAAGATTGGTTAAAAACCCTAATTGGACTAGAATAAGCATTGGGAGGACGAAAATGACCTAAATGTTCAACCAATGACACAGATGTACTTATTGGATGCACAAGATTGGTTAAAAACCCTAATTGTACGAGAATAAGCCTAGGGAGGACGAACATGACCTAAATGTTCAACCAATGACACAAAATCACTTATTGGATGCACTAGATTGGTTAAAAACCCTAATTGGACGAGAATAAGCCTAAGGAGGACGAAAATGACCTAAATGTTCAACCAATGACACAATTGTACTTATTGGATGCACAAGATTGGTTAAAAACCCTAATTGGACGAGAATAATCCTAGGGAGGACGAAAATGACCTAAATGTTCAACCAATGACACAAATGTACTTATTGGATGCACAAGATTGGTTAAAAACCCTAATTGAATTAGAATAAGCCTAGGGAGGACGAAAATGACCTAAATGTTCAATCAATGACACAAACGTACTTATTGGATGCACAAGATTGGTTAAAAACCCTAATTGGATGAGAATAAGCCTAGGGAGGACAAAAATGACCTAAATATTCAACCAATGACAGAAAATCACTTATTGGGTGCACAAAATTGGTTAAAAACCCTAATTGGATTAGAATAAGCCAAGGGAGGACGAAAATGACCTAAATGTTCATCCAATGACCCAAAGTCACTTATTGGATGCAAAAGATTGGTTAAAAACCCTAATTGGATGAGAATAATCCTAGGGAGGACGAAAATGACGTAAATGTTCAACCAATGACACAAAATCACTTATTGGATGCACAAGATTGGTTAAAAACCCTAATTGGAAGGGAATAAGCCTAGGGAGGACGAAAATGACCTAAATGTTCAACCAATGACACAAACGTACTTATTGGATGCACAAGATTGGTTAAAAACCCTAATTGGATGAGAATAAGCCTAGGGAGGACAAAAATGACCTAAATATTCAACCAATGACAGAAAATCACTTATTGGGTGCACAAAATTGGTTAAAAACCCTAATTGGATTAGAATAAGCCAAGGGAGGACGAAAATGACCTAAATGTTCATCCAATGACCCAAAATCACTTATTGGATGCAAAAGATTGGTTAAAAACCCTAATTGGATGAGAATAATCCTAGGGAGGACGAAAATGACGTAAATGTTCAACCAATGACACAAAATCACTTATTGGATGCACAAGATTGGTTAAAAACCCTAATTGGAAGAGAATAAGCCTAGGGATGACGAAAATGACCTAAATGTTCAACCAATGACACAAACGTACTTATTGGATGCAAAAGATTGGTTAAAAACCCTAATTGGATGAGAATAAGCCTAGGGAGGACGAAAATGACCTAAATGTTCATCCAATGACACAAAATCACTTATTGGATGCAAAAGATTGGTTAAAAACGCTAATTGGATGAGAATAATCCTAGGGAGGACGAAAATGAAGTAAATGTTCAACCAATGACACAAAATCACTTATTGGATGCACATGATTGGTTAAAAACCCTAATTGGATTAGAATAAGCCTAGGGAGGACGAAAATGACCTAAATGTTCATCCAATGACACAAAATCACTTATTGGATGCAAAAGATTGGTTAAAAACCCTAATTGGATGAGAATAATCCTAGGGAGGACGAAAATGACCTAAATGTTCAACCAATGACACAAAATCACTTATTGGATGCACAAGATTGGTTAAAAACCCTAATTGGAAGAGAATAAGCCTAGGGAGGACGAAAATGACCTAAATGTTCAACCAATGACACAAAATCACTTATTGGTTGCACAAGATTGGTTAAAAACCTTAATTTGACGAGAATAAACCTAGGGAGGACGAAAATGACCTAAATGTTCAACCAATGACACAAAATCACTTATTGGATGCACAAGATTGGTTAAAAACCCTAATTGGACGAGAATAAGCCTAGGGAGGACGAAAATGACCTAAATGTTCAACCAATGACACAAATGTACTTATTGGATGCACAAGATTGGTTAAAAACCCTAATTGGACGAGAATAAGCCTTGGGAGGACGAAAATGAACTAAAAGTTCAAAAAATGACACAAAATCACTTATTTGATGCACAAGATTGGTTAAAAACCCTAATTGGACGAGAATAAGCCTTGGGAGGACGAAAATGACCTAAATGTTCAACCAATGACACAAAATCACTTATTGGATGCACAAGATTGGTTAAAAACCGTAATTGGACGAGAATAAGCATTGGGAGGACGAAAATGACCTAAATGTTCAATCAACGACACAAAATCACTTATTGGATGCACAAGATTGGTTAAAAACCCTAATTGGACGAGAATAAGCCTAGGGAGGACGAAAATGACCTAAATGTTCAACCAATGACACAAAATCACTTATTGGATGCACAAGATTGGTTAAAAACCCTAAACTGACGAGAATAAGCCTAGGGAGGACGAAACTGACCTAAATGTTCAACCAATGACACAAATGTACTTATTGGATGCACAAGATTGGTTAAAAACCCTAATTGGACGAGAATAAGCCTAGGGAGGACGAAAATGACCTAAATGTTCAACCAATGACACAAATGTACTTATTGGATGCACAAGATTGGTTAAAAACCCTAATTGGACGAGAATAAGCCTTGGGAGGACGAAAATGACCTAAATGTTCGACAAATGGCACAAAATCACTTATTGGATGCACAAGATTGGTTAAAAACCCTAATTGGACGAGAATAAGCCTAGGGAGGACGAAAATGACCTAAATGTTCAACCAATGACACAAATGTACTTATTGGATGCACAAGATTGGTTAAAAACCCTAATTGGACGAGAATAAGCCTAGGGAGGACGAAAATGACCTAAATGTTCAAACAATGGCACAAAATCACTTATTGGATACACAAGATTGGTTTAAAAACCCTAATTGGACGAGAATAAGCCTAGGGAGGACGAAAATGACCTAAATGTTCAACCAATGACACAAATGTACTTATTGGATGCACAAGATTGGTTAAAAACCCTAATTGGACGAGAATAAGCCTAGGGAGGACGAAAATGACCTAAATGTTCAACCAATGACACAAATGTACTTATTGGATGCACAAGATTGGTTAAAAATCCTAATTGGACGAGAATAAGCATTGGGAGGACGAAAATGACCTAAATGTTCAACCAATGACACAAAATCACTTATTGGATGCACAAGATTGGTTAAAAACCCTAATTGGACGAGAATAAGCCTAGGGAGGACGAAAATGACCTAAATGTTCAAACAATGACACAAAATTACTTATTGGATGCACAAGATTGGTTAAAAACCCTAATTGGACGAGAATAAGCCTAGGGAGGACGAAAATGACCTAAATGTTCAACCAATGACACAAATGTACTTATTGGATGCACAAGATTGGTTGAAAACCCTAATTGGACGACAATAAGCCTTGGGAGCATGAAAATGACCTAAATGTTCAACCAATGACACAAAATCACTTATTGGATGCACAAGATTGGTTATAATCCTAATTGGACGAGAATAAGCCTAGGGAGGACGAAAATGACCTAAATGTTCAACCAATGACACAAATGTACTTATTGGATGCACAAGATTGGTTAAAAACCCTAATTGGACGAGAATAAGCCTTGGGAGGACGAAAATGACCTAAATGTTCAACCAATGACACAAATGTACTTATTCGATGCACAAAATTGGTTAAAAACCCTAATTGGACGAGAATAAGCCTTGGGAGGACGAAAATGACCTAAATGTTCAACCAATGACACAAATGTACTTATTGGATGCACAAGATTGGTTAAAAACCCTAATTGGACGAGAATAAGCATAGGGAGGACGAAATTGACCTAAATGTTCAACCAATGACACAAAATCACTTATTGGATGCACAAGATTGGTTAAAAACCCTAATTAATCGAGAATAAGCCTAGGGAGGACGAAAATGACCTAAATGTTCAACCAATGACACAAATGTACTTATTGGATGCACAAGATTGGTTAAAAACCCTAATTGGACGAGAATAAGCCTAGGGAGGACGAAAATGACCTAAATGTTCAACCAATGACACAAAATCACTTAATGGATGCACAAGATTGGTTAAAAACCCTAATTGGCCGAGAATAAGCCTAGGGAGGACGAAAATGACCTAAATGTTCAACCAATGACACAAATGTACTTATTGGATGCACAAGATTGGTTAAAAACCCTAATTGGACGAGAATAAGCCTTGGGAGGACGAAAATGACCTAAAGGTTCAAACAATGACACAAAATCACTTATTGGATGCACAAGATTGGTTAAAAACCCTAATTGGACGAGAATAAGCCTTGGGCGGACGAAAATGAACTAAATGTTCAACCAATGACACAAAATCACTTATTGGATGCACAAGATTGGTTAAAAACCCTAATTGGACGAGAATAAGCCTTGGGAGGACGAAAAATGACCTAAATGTTCAAACAATGACACAAATGTACTTATTGGATGCAAAAGATTGGTTAAAACCCTAATTGGACGAGAATAAGCCTTGGGCGGACGAAAATGACCTAAATGTTCAACCAATGACACAAATGTACTTATTGGATGCACAAGATTGGTTAAAAACCCTAATTGGACGACAATAAGCCTTGGGAGGACGAAAATATCCTAAATGTTCAACCAATGACACAAATGTACTTATTGGATGCACAAGATTGGTAAAAAAACCCTATTTGGACGAGAATAAGCCTTGGGAGGACGAAAATGACCTAAATGTTCAACCAATGACACAAAATCACTTATTGGATGCACAAGATTGGTTCAAAACCCTAATTGGACGAGAATAAGCCTAGGGAGGACGAAAATGACTTAAATGCTCAACCAATGACACAAATGTACTTATTGGATGCACAAGATTGGTTAAAAACCCTAATTGGACGAGAATAAGCCTTGGGAGGACGAAAATGACCTAAATGTTCAACCAATGACACAAAATCACTTATTGGATGCACAAGATTGGTTAAAAACCCAAATTGGACAAGAATTAGCCTAGGGAGGACGAAAATGACCTAAATGTTCAACCAATGACACCAAATCACTTATTGGATGCACAAGATAGGTTAAAAACCCTAATTGGACGAGAATAAGCCTAGGGAGGACGAAAATGACCTAAATGTTCAACCAATGACACAAATGTACTTATTGGATGCACAAGATTGGTTAAAAACCCTAATTGGACGAGAATAAGCCTTGGGAGGACGAAAATGACATAAATGTTCAACCAATGACACAAATGTACTTATTGGATGCACAAGATTGGTTAAAAACCCTAATAGGACGAGAATAAGCCTTGGGAGGACGAAAATGACCTAAATGTTCAACCAATGACACAAAATCACTTATTGGATGCACAAGATTGGTTAAAAACCCTAATTGGACGAGAATAAGCATTGGGAGGACGAAAATGACCTAAATGTTCAACCAATGACACAAACTCACTTATTGGATGCACAAGATTGGTTAAAAACCCTAATTGGACGAGAATAAGCCTTGGGAGGACGAAAATGACCTAAATGTTCAACCAATGACACAAAAGTACTTATTGGATGCACAAGATTGGTTAAAACCCCTAATTGGACGAGAATAAGCCTTGGGAGGACGAAAATGACCTAAATGTTCAACCAATGACACAAATGTACTTATTGGATGCACAAGATTGGTTAAAAACCCTAATTGGACGACAATAAGCCTTGGGAGGACGAAAATATCCTAAATGTTCAACCAATGACACAAATGTACTTATTGGATGCACAAGATTGGTAAAAAAACCCTATTTGGACGAGAATAAGCCTTGGGAGGACGAAAATGACCTAAATGTTCAACCAATGACACAAAATCACTTATTGGATGCACAAGATTGGTTCAAAACCCTAATTGGACGAGAATAAGCCCAGGGAGGACGAAAATAACCTAAATGTTCAACCAATGACACAAATATACTTATTGGATGCACAAGATTGGTTAAAAACCCTAATTGAACGAGAATAAGCCTTGGGAGGACGAAAATGACATAAATGTTTTACCAATGACACAAAATCTCTTATTGGATGCACAAGATTGGTTAAAAACCCTAATTGGACGAGAATAAGCATTGGGAGGACGAAAATGACCTAAATGTTCAACCAAGGACACAAATGTACTTATTGGATGCACAAGATTGGTTAAAAACCCTAATTGGACGAGAATAAGCCTTGGGAGGAAGAAAATGACCTAAATGTTCAAGCAATGACACAAAATCACTTATTGGATGCACAAGATTGGTTAAAAACCCTAATTGGACAGGAATAAGCCTTGGGAGGAAGAAAATGACCTAAATGTTCAGCCAATGACACAAATGTACTTATTGGATGCATAAGATTGGTTAAAACCCTATTTGGACGAGAATAAGCCTTGGGAGGACGAAAATGACCTAAATGTTCAACCAATGACACAAAATCACTTATTGGATGCACAAGATTGGTTCAAAACCCTAATTGGACGAGAATAAGCCTAGGGAGGACGAAAATGACCTAAATGTTCAACCAATGACACAAATGTACTTATTGGATGCACAAGATTGGTTAAAAACCCTAATTGGACGAGAATAAGCCTTGGGAGGACGAAAATGACCTAAATGTTGAACCAATGACACAAAATCACTTATTGGATGCACAAGATTGGTTAAAAACCCTAATTGGACGAGAATAAGCCTCTGCAGGACAAAAAATGACCTAAATGTTCAACCAATGACACAAATGTACTTATTGGATGCACAAGATTGGTTAAAAACCCTAATTGGACGAGAATAAGCCTTGGGAGGACATAAATGACCTAAATGTTCAACCAATAGCACAAAATCACTTATTGGATGCACAAGATTGGTTAAAAACCCAAATTGGACGAGAATAAGCCTAGGGAGGACGAAAATGACCTAAATGTTCAACCAATGACACAAATGTACTTATTGGATGCACAAGATTGGTTAAAAACCCTAATTGGACGAGAATAAGCCTTGGGAGGACGAAAATGATCTAAATGTTCAACCAATGTCACAAAACCACTTATTGGATGCATAAGATTGGTTAAAAACCCTAATTGGACGAGAATAAGCCTTGGGAGGACGAAAATGACCTAAATGTTCAAACAACGACACAAATGTACTTATTGGATGCACAACATTGGTTAAAAACCCTAATTGGACGAGAATAAGCCTAGCGATGAAGAAAATGACCTAAATGTTCAACCAATGACACAAATGTACTTATTGGATGCACAAGATTGGTTAAAAACCCTAATTGGACGAGAATAAGCCTAGGGAGGACGAAAATGACCTAAATGTTCAACCAATGACACAAATGTACTTATTGGATGCACAAGATTGGTTAAAAACCCTAATTGGACGAGAATAAGCCTTGGGAGGACGAAAATGACCTAAATGTTCGACAAATGGCACAAAATCACTTATTGGATGCACAAGATTGGTTAAAAACCCTAATTGGACGAGAATAAGCCTAGGGAGGACGAAAATGACCTAAATGTTCAACCAATGACACAAATGTACTTATTGGATGCACAAGATTGGTTAAAAACCCTAATTGGACGAGAATAAGCCTAGGGAGGACGAAAATGACCTAAATGTTCAAACAATGGCACAAAATCACTTATTGGATACACAAGATTGGTTTAAAAACCCTAATTGGACGAGAATAAGCCTAGGGAGGACGAAAATGACCTAAATGTTCAACCAATGACACAAATGTACTTATTGGATGCACAAGATTGGTT
This sequence comes from Cicer chorassanicum, assembly GCA_037974735.1. Classification (NCBI taxonomy): domain Eukaryota; kingdom Viridiplantae; phylum Streptophyta; class Magnoliopsida; order Fabales; family Fabaceae; genus Cicer; species Cicer chorassanicum. The sequence goes on from JBBPBP010001528.1 coordinate 7,873, forward strand.
AAAAACCCTAATTGGACGAGAATAAGCCTAGGGAGGACGAAAATGACCTAAATGTTCAACCAATGACACAAATGTATTTATTGGATGCACAAGATTGGTTAAAACCCCTAATTGCACGAGAATAAGCCTAGGGAGGACAAAAATGACCTAAATGTTCAACCAATGACACAAAATCACTTATTGGATGCGCAAGATTGGTTAAAAACCCTAATTGGAAGAGAATAAGCCTTGGGAGGACGAAAATGACCTAAATGTTCAACCAATGACACAAATGTACTTATTGGATGCACAAGATTGGTTAAAAACCCTAATTGGACGAGAAGAAGCCTTGGGAGGACGAAAATGACTTAAATGTTCAAGCAATGACACAAAATCACTTATTGGATGCACAAGATTGGTTAAAAACCCTAATTGGACGAGAATAAGCCTTGGGAGGACGAAAATGACCTAAATGTTCAAGCAATGACACAAAATCACTTATTGGATGCACAAGATTGGTTAAAAACCCTAATTAGACGAGAATAAGCCTAGGGAGGACGAAAATGACCTAAATGTTCAACCAATGACACAAATGTACTTATTGGATGCACAAGATTGGTTAAAAACCCTAATTGGACGAGAATAAGCCTTGGGAGGACGAAAATGACCTAAATGTTCAAACAATGACACAAATTCACTTATTGGATGCACAAGATTGGTTAAAAACCCTAATTGGACGAGAATAAGCCTAGGGAGGACGAAAATGACCTAAATGTTCAACCAATGACACAAATGTACTTATTGGATGCACAAGATTGGTTAAAAACCCTAATTGGACGAGAATAAGCCTTGGGAGGACGAAAATGACCTAAATGTTCAACCAATGACACAAATGTACTTATTGGATGCACAAGATTGGTTAAAAACCCTAATTTGACGAGAATAAGCCTTGGGAGGACAAAATGACCTAAATGTTCAAACAATGACACAAATGTACTTATTGGATTCACAAGATTGTTTAAAAACCCTAATTGGACAAGAATAAGCCTTGGGAGGAAGAAAATTACCTAAATGTTCAACCAATGACACAAAATCACTTATTGGATGCACAAGATTGGTTAAAAACCCTAATTGGACGAGAATAAGCCTAGGGAGGACGAAAATGACCTAAATGTTCAACCAATGACACAAATGTACTTATTGGATGCACAAGATTGGTTAAAAACCCTAATTGGACGAGAATAAGCCTTGGGAGGACGAAAATGACCTAAATGTTCAACCAATGACACAAAATAACTTATTGGATGCACCAGATTGGTTAAAACCCCTAATTGGACGAGAATAAGCCTTGGGAGGACGAAAATGACCTAAATGTTCAACCAATGACACAAAATCACTTATTGGATGCACAAGATTGGTTAAAAACCCTAATTGGACGAGAATAAGCATTGGGAGGACGAAAATGACCTAAATGTTCAACCAATGACACAAATGTACTTATTGGATGCACAAGATTGGTTTAAAACCCTAATTGGATGAGAATAAGCCTAGGGAGGACGAAAATGACCTAAATGTTCAACCAATGACACAAATGTACTTATTGGATGCACAAGATTGGTTAAAAACCCTAATTAGACGAGAATAATCCTAGGGAGGACGAAAATGACCTAAATGTTCAACCAATGACACAAAATCACTTATTGGATGCACAAGATTGGTTAAAAACCCTAATTGGACGAGAATAAGCATTGGGAGGACGAAAATGACCTAAATGTTCAACCAATGACCTAAATGTACTTATTGGATGCACAAGATTGGTTAAAAACCCTAATTGGACGAGAAAAAGCCTAGGGAGGATGAAAATGACCTAAATGTTCAACCAATGACACAAATGTACTTATTGGATGCACAAGATTGGTTAAAAACCCTAATTGGACGAGAATAATCCTTGGGAGGACGAAAAATGACCTAAATTTTCAACCAATGACACAAAATCACTTATTGGATGCACAAGATTGGTTAAAACCCCTAATTGGACGAGAATAAGCCTTGGGAGGACGAAAATGACCTAAATGTTCAACCAATGACACAAAATCACTTATTGGATGCACAAGATTGGTTAAAAACCCTAATTGGACGAGAATAAGCATTGGGAGGACGACAATGACCTAAATGTTCAACCAATGACACAAATGTACTAATTGGATGCACAAGATTGGTTAAAAACCCTAATTGGACGAGAATAAGCCTAGGGAGGACGAAAATGACCTAAATGTTCAACCAATGACACAAATTTACTTATTAGATGCACAAGATTGGTTAAAACCCGTAATTGGATGAGAAAAAGCCTAGGGAGGACAAAAATGACCTAAATGTTCAACCAATGACACAAATGTACTTATTGGATGCACAAGATTGGTTAAAAACCCTAATTGGACGGGAATAAGCCTTGGGAGGACGAAAATGACCTAAATGTTCAACCAATGACACAAATGTACTTATTAGATGCACAAGATTGGTTAAAACCCCTAATTGGACGAGAAAAAGCCTAGGGAGGACGAAAATGACCTAAATGTTCAACCAATGACACAAATGTACTTATTGGATGCACAAGATTGGTTAAAAACCCTAATTGGACGTGAATAAGCCTAGGGAGGACGAAAATGACCTATATGTTCAACCAATGACACAAATGTACTTATTGGATGCACAAGATTGGTTAAAAACCCTAATTGGACGGGAATAAGCCTTGGGAGGACGAAAATGACCTAAATGTTCAACCAATGACACACAATCACTTATTGCATGCACAAGATTGGTTAAAAACCCTAATTGCACGAGAATAAGCCTAGGGAGGACGAAAATGACCTAAATGTTCAACCAATGAAACAAATG
>JBBPBP010001530.1:0-10225 GCA_037974735.1 Cicer chorassanicum
GGAGGACGAAAATGACCTAAATGTTCAACCAATGACACAAAATAACTTATTGGATGCACAAGATTGGTTAAAAACCCTAATTGGACGAGAATAAGCCTTGGGAGGACAAAAATGACCTAAATGTTCAAACAATGACACAAAATCACTTATTGGATGCACAAGATTGGTTGAAAACCCTAATTGGACGAGAATAAGCCTCGGGAGGACAAAAATGACCTAAATGTTCAAACAATGACACAAAATCACTTATTGGATGCACAAGATTGGTTAAAAACCCTAATTGGACGAGAATAAGCCTTGGGAGGACGAAAATGACATAAATGTTCAACCAATGACACAAAATCACTTATTGGATGCACAAGATTGGTTAAAAACCCTAATTAGACGAGAATAAGCCTAGGGAGGACGAAAATGACCTAATTAAACAACCAATGACACAAAATCACTTATTGGATGCACAAGATTGGTTCAAAACCCTAATTGGACGAGAATATGCCTTGGGAGGACGAAAATGACCTAAATATTCAAACAATGACACAAAATCACTTATTGGATGCACAAGATTGGTTAAAAACCCTAATTGGACGAGAATAAGCCTAGGGAGGACGAAAATGACCTAAATGTTCAACCAATGACACAAAATCACTTATTGGATGCACAAGATTGGTTAAAAACCCTAATTGGACGAAAATAAGACTTGGGAGAATGAAAATGACATAAATGTTCAACCAATGACACAAATGTACTTATTGGATGCACAAGATTGGTTAAAAACCCTAATTGGACGAGAATAAGCCTAAGGAGGAAGAAAATGACCTAAATGTACAACCAATGACACAAAATCACTTATTGGATGCACAAAATTGGTTAAAAACCCTAATTGGACGAGAATAAGCCTAGGGAGGACGAAAATGACCTAAATGTTCAACCAATGACACAAAATAACTTATTGGATGCACAAGATTGGTTAAAAACCCTAATTGGACGAGAATAAGCCTTGGGAGGACAAAAATGACCTAAATGTTCAAACAATGACACAAAATCACTTATTGGATGCACAAGATTGGTTAAAAACCCTAATTGGACGAGAATAAGCCTTGGGAGGACGAAAATGACCTAAATGTTCAACGAATGACACAAATGTACTTATTGGATGCACAAGATTGGTTAAAATCCCTAATTGGACGAGAATAAGCCTTGGGAGGACGAAAATGACCTAAATGTTCAACCAATGACACAAAATCACTTATTGGATGCACAAGATTGGTTAAAAACCCTAATTGGACGAGAATAAGCCTTGGGAGGACGAAAATGACCTAAATCTTCAACCAATGATACCAAATCACTTATTGGATGCACAAGATTGGTTAAAAACCCTAATTGGACGAGAATAAGCCTAGGGAGGACGAAAATGACCTAAATGTTCAACCAATGACACAAATGTACTTATTGGATGCACAAGATTGGTTAAAAATCCCAATTGGACGAGAATAAGCCTTGGGAGGACGAAAATGACCTAAATGTTCAACCAATGACACAAAATCACTTATTGGATGCACAAGATTGGTTAAAAACCCTAATTGGACGAGAATAAGCCTAGGGAGGACGAAAATGACCTAAATGTTCAACCAATGACACAAATGTACTTATTTGATGCACAAGATTGGTTAAAAACCCTAATTTGATGAGAATAAGCCAAGGGAGGACGAAAATGACCTAAATGTTCAACCAATGACACAAAATCACTTATTGGATGCACAACATTGGTTAAAAACCCTAATTGGACGAGAATAAGCCTTGGGATGACGAAAATGACCTAAATGTTCAACCAATGGCACAAAATCTCTTATTGGATGCACAAGATTGGTTAAAAACCCTAATTGGACGAGAATAAGCCTTGGGAGGACGAAAATGACCTAAATGTTCAACCAATGACACAAAATCACTTATTGGATGCACAAGATTGGTTAAAAACCCTAATTGGACGAGAATAAGCCTTGTAGGACGAAAATGACCTAAATGTTCAACCAATGACACAAATGTACTTATTGGATGCACAAGATTGGTTAAAAACCCTAATTGGACGAGAATAAGCCTAAGAAGGACGAAAATGACCTAAATGTTCAACCAATGACACAAAATCACTTATTGGATCCACAAGATTGGTTAAAAACCCTAATTGGACGAGAATAAGCCTTGGGAGGACGAAAATAACCTAAATGTTCAACCAATGACACAAATGTACTTATTCGATGCACAAGATTGGTTAAAAACCCTAATTGGACGAGAATAAGCCTTGGGAGGACGAAAATGACCTAAATGTTCAACCAATGACACAAAATCACTTATTGGATGCACAAGATTGGTTAAAAACCCTAATTGGACGAGAATAAGTCTTGGGAGGACGAAAATGACCTAAATGTTAAACCAATGACAGAAAATCACTTATTGGATGCACAAGATTGGTTAAAAACCCTAATTGGACGAGAATAAGTCTTGGGAGGACGAAAATGACCTAAATGTTAAACCAATGACATAAAATCACTTATTGGATGCACAAGATTGGTTAAAAACCCTAATTGGACGAGAATAAGCATAGGGAGGACGAAAATGACCTAAATGTTCAACCAATGACAAAAAATCACTTATTGGATGCACAAGATTGGTTAAAAACCCTAATTGGACGAGAATAAGCCTTGGGAGGACGAAAATGACCTAAATGTTCAACCAATGACACAAAATCACTTATTGGATGCACAAGATTGGTTAAAAACCCTAATTGGACGAGAATAAGCCTTGGGAGAAATCACCTAAATTTTCAACCAATGACACAAAATCACTTATTGGATGCACAAGATTGGTTAAAAACCCTAATTGGACGACAATAAGCCTAGGGAGGACGAAAATCACCTAAATGTTCAACCAATGACACAAATGTACTTATTGGATTCACAAGATTGGTTAAAAACCTTAATTGGACGAGAATAAGCCTTAAGAGGATGAAAATGACCTAAATGTTCAACCAATGACACAAAATCACTTATTGGATGCACAAGATTGGTTAAAAACCCTAATTGGACGAGAATAAGCCTTGGGAGGACGAAAATGACCTAAATGTTCAACCAATGACACAAAATCACTTATTGGATGCACAAGATTGGTTAAAAACCCTAATTGGACGAGAATAAGCCTTGGGAGGACAAAAATGACTTAAATGTTCAACCAATGACACAAATGTACTTATTGGATGCACAAGATTGGTTAAAAACCCTAATTGGACGAGAATAAGCCTTGGGAGGACGAAAATGACCTAAATGTTCAACCAATGACACAAAATCACTTATTGGATGCACAAGATTGGTTAAAAACCCTAATTGGACGAGAATAAGCCTTGGGAGGACGAAAATGACCTAAATGTTCAACCAATGACACAAATGTACTTATTGGATGCACAAGATAGGTTAAAAAACCCTAATTGGACGAGAATAAGCCTTGGGAGGACGAAAATGACCTAAATGTTCAACCAATGACACAAATGTACTTATTGGATGCACAAGATTGGTTAAAAACCCTAATTGGACGAGAATAAGCCTTGGGAGGACGAAAATGATCTAAATGTTCAACCAATGACACAAATGTACTTATTGGATGCAAAAGATTGGTTAAAAACCCTAATTGGACGAGAATAAGCCTTGGGAAGACGAAAATGACCTAAATGTTCAACCAACGACACAAAATCACTTATTGGATGCAGAAGATTGGTTAAAAACTCTAATTGGACGAGAATAAGCCTTGGGAGGACGAAAATGACCTAAATGTTCAACCAATGACACAAATGTACTTATTGGATGCACAAGATTGGTTAGAAACCCTAATTGGACGAGAATCAGCCTTGGGAGGACGAAAATGACCTAAATGTCCAACCAATGACACAAATGTAGTTATTGGATGCACAAGATTGGATAAAAACCCTAATTGGATGAGAATAAGCCTTGGGAGGACGAAAATGACCCAAATGTTCAACCAATGACACAAATGTACTTATTGGATGCACAAGATTGGTTAAAAACCCTAATTGGACGAGAATAAGCCTTGGGAGGACGAAAATGACCTAAATGTTCAACCAATGACACAAAATCACTTATTGGATGCACAAGATTGGTTAAAAACCCTAATTGGAATAGAATAAGCCTAGGGAGGACGAAAATGACCTAAATGTTCAACCAATGACACAAAATCACTTATTGGATGCACAAGATTGGTTAAAAACCTTAATTGGACGAGAATAAGACTAGGGAGGACGAAAATGACCTAAATGTTCAACCAATGACACAAAATCACTTATTGGATGCACAAGATTGGTTAAAAACCATAATTGGAAGAGAATAAGACTAGGGTGGATGAAAATGACCTAAATGTTCAACCAATGACACAAATGTACTTATTGGATGCACAAGATTGGTTAAAAACCCTAATTGGACGAGAATAAGCCTTGGGAGGACGAAAATGACCTAAATGTTCAACCAATGACACAAAATCACTTATTGGATGCACAAGATTGGTTAAAAACCCTAATTGGACGAGAATAAGCCTAAGAAGGACGAAAATGACCTAAATGTTCAACTAATGACACAAATGTACTTATTGGATGCACAAGATTGGTTGAAAACCCTAATTGGACGAGAATAAGCCTTGGGAGGACGAAAATGACCTAAATGTTCAACCAATGACACAAAATCACTTATTAAATGCACAAGATTAGTTAAAAACCCTAATTGGACGAGAATAAGCCTTGGGAGGACGAAAATGACCTAAATGTTCAACCAATGACACAAATGTACTTATTGGATGCACAAGATTGGTTAAAAACCCTAATTGGACGAGAATAAGCCTTGGGAGGACGAAAATGACCTAAATGTTCAACCAATGACACAAATGTACTTATTGGATGCACAAGATTGGTTAAAAACCCTAATTGGACGAGAATAAGCCTTGGGAGGACGAAAATGACCTAAATGTTCAACAAACGACACAAAAGCACTTATTGGATGCACAAGATTGGTTAAAAACCCTAATTGGACGAGAATAAGCCTTGGGAGGACGAAAATGACCTAAATGTTCAACCAATGACACAAATGTACTTATTGGATGCACAAGATTGGTTAAAAACCCTAATTGGACGAGAATAAGCCTTGGGAGGACGAAAATGATCTAAATGTTCAACCAACGACACAAACTCACTTATTGGATGCACAAGATTGGTTAAAAACTCTAGTTGGACGAGAATAAGCCTTGGGAGGACGAAAATGACCTAAATGTTCAACCAATGACACAAATGTACTTATTGGATGCACAAGATTGGTTAAAAACCCTAATTGGACGAGAATAAGCCTTGGGAGGACGAAAATGAATTAAATGTTCAACAAACGACACAAAATCACTTATTGGATGCACAAGATTGGTTAAAATCCCTAATTGGACGAGAATAAGCCTTGGGAGGACGAAAATGACCTAAATGTTCAACCAATGACACAAATGTACTTATTGGATGCACAAGATTGGTTAAAAACCCTAATTGGACGAGAATAAGACTTGGGAGGACGAAAATGACCTAAATGTTCAACCAATGACACAAAATCATTTATTGGATGCACAAGATTGGTTAAAAACCCTAATTGGACGAGAATAAGCCTTGGGAGGAAGAAAATGACCTAAATGTTCAACCAATGACACAAAATCGCTTATTGGATGCAAAAGATTGGTTAAAAACCCTAATTCGACGAGAATAAGCCTTGGGAGGACGAAAATGACCTAAATGTTCAACCAATGACACAAATGTACTTATTGGATGCAAAGGATTGGTTAAAAACCCTAATTGGCCGAGAATAAGCCATGGGAGGACGAAAATGACCTAAATGTTCAACCAATGACACAAATGTACTTATTGGATGCACAAGATTGGTTAAAAAACCTAATTGGACGAGAATAAGCCTTGGGAGGACGAAAATGACCTAAATGTTCAACCAATGACACAAATGTAGTTATTGGATGCACAAGATTGGTTAAAAACCCTAATTGGACGAGAATAAGCCTTGGGAGGACAAAAATGATCTAAATGTTCAACCAATGACACAAAATCACTTACTAGATGCACAAGATTGGTTAAAAACCCTAATTGGACGAGAATAAGCCTTGGGAGGATGGAAATGACCTAAATATTCAACCAACGACACAAAATCACTTATTGGATGCACAAGATTGGTTAAAAACCCTAATTGGACGAGAATAAGCCTTGGGAGGACGAAAATGACCTAAATGTTCAACCAATGACACAAAATCACTTATTGGATGCACAAGATTGGTTAAAAACCCTAATTGGACGAGAATAAGCCTCTGGAGGACGAAAATGACCTAAATGTTCAAACAATGACACAAAATCACTTATTGGATGCACAAGATTGGTTAAAAACCCTAATTGGACGAGAATAAGCCTTGGGAGGACGAAAATGACCTAAATGTTCAACGAATGACACAAATGTACTTATTGGATGCACAAGATTGGTTAAAAACCCTAATTGGACTAGAATAAGCCTTGGGAGAACGAAAATGACCTAAATGTTCAACCAACGACACAAAATCACTTATTGGATGCACAAGATTGGTTAAAAACTCTAATTGGACGAGAATAAGCCTTGGGAGGACGAAAATGACCTAAATGTTCAACCAATGACACAAATGTACTTATTGGATGCACAAGATTGGTTAAAAACCCTAATTGGACGAGAATAAGCCTTGGGAGGACGAAAATGACCTAAATGTTCAACCAACCACACAAAATCACTTATTGGATGCGCAAGATTGGTTAAAAACTCTAATTGGACGAGAATAAGCCTTGGGAGGACGAAAATGACCTAAATGTTCAACCAATGACACAAATGTACTTATTGGATGCACAAGATTGGTTAAAAACCCTAATTGGACGAGAATAAGCCTTGGGAGGACGAAAATGACCTAAATGTTCAACAAATGACACAAATGCACTTATTGGATGCACAAGATTGGTTAAAAACCCTAATTGGACGAGAATAAGCCTTGGGAGGACGAAAATGACCTAAATGTTCAACCAATGACACAAATGTACTTATTGGATGCACAAGATTGGTTAAAAACCTTAATTTGACGAGAATAAGCCTTGCGAGGACGAAAATGACCTAAATGTTCAACCAATGACACAAATGTACTTATTGGATGCACAAGATTGGATAAAAACCCTAATTGGACGAGAATAAGCCTTGGGAGGACGAAAATGACCTAAATGTTCAACCAATGACACAAATGTACTTATTGGATGCACAAGATTGGTTAAAAACTCTAATTGGACGAGAATAAGCCTTGGGAGGACGAAAATGACCTAAATGTTCAACCAACGACACAAAATCACTTATTGGATGCAGAAGATTGGTTAAAAACTCTAATTGGATGAGAATAAGCCTTGGGAGGACGAAAATGACCTAAATGTTCAACCAATGACACAAATGTACTTATTGGATGCACAAGATTGGTTAAAAACCCTAATTGGACGAGAATAAGCCTTGGGAGGACGAAAATGACCTAAATGTTTAACTAATGACACAAATGTACTTATTGGATGCACAAGATTGGTTAAAAACCCTAATTGGACGAGAATAAGCCTTGGGAGGACGAAAATGACCTAAATGTTCAACCAATGACACAAAATCACTTATTGGATGCACAAGATTGGTTAAAAACCCTAATTGGACGAGAATAAGCCATGGGAGGACGAAAATAACCTAAATGTTTAACCAATGACACAAAATCTACTTATTGGATGCACTAGATTGGTTAAAAACCCTAATTGGACGAGAATAAGCCTTGGGAGGACGAAAATGACCTAAATGTTCAACCAATGACACAAATGTACTTATTGGATGCACAAGATTGGTTAAAAACCGTAATTGGACGAGAATAAGCCTTCGGAGGACGAAAATGACCTAAATGTTCAACCAAGGACACAAATGTACTTATTGGATGCACAAGATTGGTTAAAAACCCTAATTGGACGAGAATAAGCCTTGGGAGGACGAAAATGACCTAAATGTTCAACCAATGACACAAATGTACTTATTGGATGCACAAGATTGGTTAAAAACCCTAATTGGACGAGAATAAGCCTTGGGAGGACGAAAATGACCTAAATGTTCAACCAATGACACAAATGTACTTATTGGATGCACAAGATTGGTTAAAAACCCTAATTGGAGGAGAATAAGACTTGGGAAAACGAAAATGACCTAAATGTTCAACCAATGACAAAAATGTACTTATTGGATGCACTAGATTGGTTAAACACCCTAATTGGACGAGAATAAGCCTTGGGAGGACGAAAATGACCTAAATGTTCAACCAATGACACAAATGTACTTATTGGATGCACAAGATTGGTTAAAAACCCTAATTGGACGAGAATAAGCCTTGGGAGGACGAAAATGACCTAAATGTTCAACCAATAACAAAAAATCACTTATTGGATGCACAAGATCGGTTAATAACCCTAATTGGACGAGAATAAGCCTTGGGAGGACGAAAATGACCTAAATGTTCAACCAATGACACAAATGTACTTATTGGATGCACAAGATTGGTTAAAAACCCTAATTGGACGAGAATAAGCCTTGGGAGGACGAAAATGACCTAAATGTTCAACCAATGACACAAAATCACTTATTGGATGCACAAGATTGGTTAAAAACCCTAATTGGACGAGAATCAGCCTTGGGAGAACTAAAATGACCTAAATGTTCAACCAATGACACAAATGTACTAATTGGATGCACAACATTGGTTAAAAACCCTAATTGGACGAGAATAAGCCTTGGGAGGACGAAAATGACCTAAATGTTCAACCAATGACACAAATGTACTTATTGGATGCACAAGATTGGTTAAAAACCCTAATTGGACGAGAATAAGCCTTGGGAGGACGAAAATGACGTAATTGTTCAACCAATGACACAAATGTACTTATTGGATGCACAAGATTGGTTAAAAACCCTAATTGGACGAGAATAAGCCTTGGGAGGACGAAAATGACCTAAATGTTCAACCAATGACACAAATGTACTTATTGGATGCACAAGAATTGTTAAAAACCCTAATTGGACAAGAATAAGCCTTGGGAGGACGAAAATGACCTAAATGTTCAACCAATGACACAAATGTACTTATTGGATGCACAAGATTGGTTAAAAACCCTAATTGGACGAGAATAAGCCTTGGGAGGACGAAAATGACCTAAATGTTCAACCAATGACACAAATGTACTTATTGGATGCACAAGATTGGTTAAAAACCCTAATTGGACGAGAATAAGCCTTGGGAGGACGAAAATGACCTAAATGTTCAAACTATGGCACAAAATACTTTTTTGGATGCACAAGATTGGTTAAAAACCCTAATTGGACGAGAATAAGCCTTGGGAGGACGAAAATGACCTAAATGTTCAACCAATGACACAAAATCACTTATTGGATGCACAAGATTGGTTAAAAACCCTAATTGGACATGAATGAGCCTTGGGAGGACGAAAATGACCTAAATGTTCAACCAATGACACAAAATCACTTAAGGGATGCACAAGATTGGTTAAAAACCCTAATTGGACGAGAATAAGCCTTGGGAGGACGAAAATGACCTAAATGTTCAACCAATGACACAAAATCACTTATTGGATGCACAAGATTGGTTAAAAACCCTAATTGGACGAGAATAAGCCTAGGGAGGAAGAAAATGACCTAAATGTACAACAAATGACACAAAATCACTTATTGGATGCACAAGATTGGTTAAAAACCCTAATTGGACGAGAATATGCCTTGGGAGGACGAAAATGACCTAAATGTTCAAACAATGACACAAAATCACTTATTGGATGCACAAGATTGGTTAAAAACCATAATTGGACGAGAATAAGCCTTGGGAGGACGAAAATGACATAAATGTTCAACCAATGACACAAAATCACTTATTGGATGCACAAAATTGGTTAAAAACCCTTATTGGACGAAAATAAGACTTGGGAGGACGAAAATGACCTAAATAATCAACCAATGACACAAATGTACTTATTGGATGCACAAGATTGGTTAAAAACCCTAATTGGACGAGAATAAGCCTAGGGAGGAAGAAAATGACCTAAATGTACAAC
>JBBPBP010001531.1:0-10728 GCA_037974735.1 Cicer chorassanicum
GGAGGACGAAAATGACCTAAATGTTCAACCAATGACACAAAATCACTTATTGGATGCACAAGATTGGTTAAAAACCCTAATTGGACGAGAATAAGCCTAGGGAGGACGAAAATGACCTAAATGTTCAACCAATGACACAAATGTACTTATTTGATGCACAAGATTGGTTAAGAACCCAAATTCGACGAGAATATGCCAAGGGAGGACGAAAATGACCTAAATGTTCAACCAATGACACAAAATCACTTATAGGATGCACAAGATTGGTTAAAAACCCTAATTGGACGAGAATAAGCCTTGGGATGACGAAAATGACCTAAATGTTCAACCAATGACACAAAATCACTTTTTGGATGCACAAGATTGGTTTAAACCCTAATTGGACGAGAATAAGCCTAGGGAGGACGAAAATGACCTAAATGTTCAACCAATGACATAAATGTACTTATTGGATGCACAAGATTGGTTAAAAACCCTATTTGGACGAGAATAAGCCTAGGGAGGACGAAAATGACCTAAATGTTCAACCAATGACACAAAATCACTTATTGGATGCATAAGATTGGTTAAAAACCCTAATTGGACGAGAATAAGCCTAAGGAGGACGAAAATGACCTAAATGTTCAACCAATGACACAAAATTAATTATTGAATGCACAAGATTGGTTAAAAACCCTATTTGGACGAGAATAAGCCTAGGGAGGACGAAAATGACCTAAATGTTCAACCAATGACACAAAATCACTTATTGGATGCACAAGATTGGTTAAAAACCCTAATTGGACGAGAATAAGCCTAGGGAGGACGAAAATGACCTAAATGTTCAACCAATGACACAAAATCACTTATTGGATGCACAAGATTGGTTAAAAACCCTAATTGGACGAGAATCAGCTTTTAGAGGACATAAAGGACCTAAATGTTCAACCAATGACACAAATGTACTTATTGGATGCACAAGATTGGTTAAAAACCCTAATTGGACGAGAATAAGCCTTGGGAGGACGAAAATGACCTAAATGTTCAACCAATGGCACAAAATCACTTATTGGATGCACAAGATTGGTTAAAAACCCTAATTGGACGAGAATAAGCCTAGGGAGGATGAATATGACCTAAATGTTCAACCAATGACACAAAATCACTTATTGGATGCACAAGATTGGTTAAAAACCCTAATTGGACGAGAATAAGCCTTGGGAGGACGAAAATGACCTAAATGTTCAACCAATGACACAAATGTACTTATTGGATGCACAAGATAAGTTAAAAACCCTAATTGGACGAGAATAAGCTTTGGGAGGAGGAAAATAACCTAAATGTTCAACCAATGATACAAAATCACTTATTGGATGCACAAGATTGGTTAAAAACCCTAATTGGACGAGAATAAGCCTAGGGAGGACGAAAATGACCTAAATGTTCAACCAATGACACAAAATCACTTATTGGATGCACAAGATTGGTTAAAAACCCTAATTGGACGAGAATAAGCCTTGGGAGGACGAAAATGACCTAAATGTTTAACCAATAGCACAATGATTGGATGCACAAGATTGGTTAAAAACCCTAATTGGACGAGAATAAGCCTAGGGAGGATGAAAATGACCTAAATGTTCAACCATGGATACAAAATCACTTATTAGATGCACAAGATTGGTTAAAAATCCTAATTGGACGAGAATAAGCCTCGGGAAAACGAAAATGACCTAAATTTTCAACCAATGACACAAATGTACTTATTGGATGCACAAGATTGGTTAAAAACCCTAATTGGACGAGAATAAGCCTAGGGAGGACGAAAATGACCTAAATGTTCAACCAATGACACAAAATCACTTATTGGATGCACAAGATTGGTTAAAAACCCTAATTGGACGAGAATAAGCCTTGGGAGGACGAAAATGACCTAAATGTTCAACCAATGGCACAAAATCACTTATTGGATGCTCAAGATTGTTAAAAACCCTAATTGGACGACAATAAGCCTAGGGAGGACGAAAATGACCTATATGTTCAACCAATGACACAAAATCACTTATTTGATGCACAAGCTTGGTTAAAAACCCTAATTCGACGAGAATAAGCCTTGGGAGGACGAAAATGACCTAAATGTTCAACCAATGACACAAGTGTACTTATTGGATGCACAAGATTGGTTAAAAACCCTAATTGGACGAGAATAAGCCTAGGGAGGACGAAAATGACCTAAATGTTCAACCAATGACACAAAATCACTTATTGGATGCACAAGATTGGTTAAAAACCCTAATTGGACGAGAATAAGCCTTGGGAGGACGAAAATGACCTAAATGTTCAACCAATGACACAAGTGTACATATTGGATGCACAAGATTGGTTAAAAACCCTAATTGGACGAGAATAAGCCTAGGGAGGACGAAAATGACCTAAATGTTCAACCAATGACACAAAATCACTTATTGGATGCACAAGATTGGTTAAAAACCCTAATTCGATGAGAATAAGCCTTGGGAGGACGAAAATGACCTAAATGTTCAACCAATGACACAAAATCACTTATTGGATGCACAAGATTGGTTAAAAACCCTAATTGGACGAGAATAAGCCTAGGGAGGACGAAAATGACCTAAATGTTCAACCAATGACACAAAATCACTTATTGGATGCACAAGATTGGTTAAAAACCCTAATTGGACGAGAATAAGCTTTTGGAGGTCATAAATGACCTAAATGTTCAACTAATGACACAAATGTACTTATTGGATGCACAAGATTGTTAAAAAACCCTAATTGGACGAGAATAAGTATTGGGAGGACGAAATTGACCTAAATGTTCAACCAATGACACAAAATCACTTATTGGATGCACAAGATTGGTTAAAAACCCTAATTGGACGAGAATAAGCCTTGGGAGGACGAAAATGACCTAAATGTTCAACCAATGACACAAATGTACTTATTGGATGCACAAGATTGGTTAAAAACCCTAATTGGAGCAGAATAAGCCTAGGGAGGACGAAAATGACCTAAATGTTCAACCAATGACACAAAATCACTTATTGGATGCACAAGATTGGTTAAAAACCCTAATTGGACGAGAATAAGCCTTGGGAGGACGAAAATGACCTAAATGTTCAACCAATGACACAAATGTACTTAGTGGATGCACAAGATTGGTTAAAAACCCTAATTGGACGAGAATAAGCCTAGGGAGGACGAAAATGACCTAAATGTTCAACCAATGACACAAAATCACTTATTGGATGCACAAGATTGGTTAAAAACCCTAATTGGACGAGAATAAGCCTTGGGAGGACGAAAATGACCTAAATGTTCAACCAATGACAAAAATTCACTTATTGGATGCCCAAGATTGGTTAAAAACCCTAATTGGAAGCGAATAAGACTTGGCAGGACGAAAATGACCTAAATGTTCAACCAATGACACAAAATCACTTATTGGATGCACAAGATAGGTTGAAAACCCTAATTGGACGAGAATAAGCCTTGGGAGGACGAAAATGACCTAAATGTTCAACCAATGACACAAATTTACTTATTGGATGCACAAGATTGGTTAAAAACCCTAATTGGACGAGAATAAGCCTTGGGAGGACGAAAATGACTTAAATGTTCAACCAATGACACAAAATCACTTATTGGATGCACAAGATTGGTTAAAAACCCTAATTGGACGAAAACAAGCCTTGGGAGGACGAAAATGACATAAATGTTCAACCAATGACACAAATGTACTTATCGGATGCACAAGATTGGTTAAAACCCCTAACTGAACGAGAATAAGCCTAGGGAGGACGAAAATGACCTAAATGTTCAACCAATGACACAAAATCACTTATTGGATGCACAAGATTGGTTAAAAACCCTAATTGGACGAGAATAAGCCTTGGGAGGACGAAAATGACCTAAATGTTCAACCAATGACACAAATGTACTTATTGGATGCACAAGATTGGTTAAAAACCCTAATTGGACGAGAATAAGCCTTGGGAGGAAGAAATTGACCTAAATGATCAACCAATGAAACAAATATACTTATTGGATTCTTAAGATTGGTTAAAAACCCTAATTGGACGAGAATAAGCCTTGGGAGGACGAAAATGACCTAAATGTTCAACCAATGACACAAATGTACTTATTGGATGCACAAGATTGGTTAAAAACCCTAATTGGACGAGGATAAGCCTAGGGAGGACGAAAATGACCTAAATGTTCAACCAATGACACAAAATCACTTATTGGATGCACAAGATTGGTTAAAAACCCTAATTGGACGAGAATAAGCCTTGGGAGGACGAAAATGACCTAAATGTTCAACCAATGACACAAAATCACTTATTGGATGCACAAGATTGGTTAAAAACCCTAATTTGACGAGAATAAGCATTGGGAGGACGAAAATGACCTAAATGTTCAAAGAATGACACAAAATCACTTATTGGATGCACAAGATTGGTTAAAAACCCTAATTGAACGAGAATAAGCCTTGGGAGGACGAAAATGACCTAAATGTTCAACCAATGACACAAAATCACTTATTGGATGCACAAGATTGGTTAAAAACACTTATTGGACGAGAATAAGCCTTGGGAGGACAAAAATGACCTAAATGTTCAACCAATGACACAAAATCACTTATTGGATGCACAAGATTGGTTAAAAACCCTAGTTGGATGGGAATAAGCCTTGGGAGGATGAAAATGACCTAAATGTTCAACCAATGACACAAAATCACTTATTGGATGCACAAGATTCGTTAAAAACCCTAATTGGACGAGAATAAGCCTAGGGAGGACGAAAATGACCTAAATGTTCAACCAATGACACAAAATCACTTATTGGATGCACAAGATTGGTTAAAAACCCTAATTGGACGAGAATAAGCCTTAGGAGGACGAAAATGACCTAAATGTTCAACCAATGACACAAATGTACTTATTTGATGCACAAGATTGGTTAAAAACCCTAATTGGACGAGAATAAGCCTTGGGAGGACGAAAATGACCTAAATGTTCAACCAATGACACAAAATCACTTATTGGATGCATAAGATTGGTTAAAAACCCTAATTGGACGAGAATAAGCCTAAGGAGGACGAAAATGACCTAAATGTTCAACCAATGACACAAAACTAATTATTGAATGCACAAGATTGGTTAAAAACCCTAATTGGACGAGAATAAGCCTAGGGAGGACGAAAATGACCTAAATGTTCAACCAATGACACAAAATCACTTATTGGATGGACAAGATTGGTTAAAAACCCTAATTGGACGAGAATAAGTCTAGGGAGGACGAAAATGACCTAAATGTTCAGCCAATGACACAAATGTACTTATTTGATGCACAAGATTGGTTAAAAACCCTAATTTGACGAGAATAAGCCAAGGGAGGACGAAAATGACCTAAATGTTCAACCAATGACACAAAATCACTTATTGGATGCACAAGATTGGTTAAAAACCCTAATTGGACGAGAATAAGCCTAGGGAGGACGAAAATGACCTAAATGTTCAACCAATGACACAAAATCACTTATTGGATGCACAAGATTGGTTAAAAACCCTAATTGGACGAGAATAAGCCTAGGGAGGACGAAAATGACCTAAATGTTCAACCAATGAAACAAAATCACTTATTGGTTGCATAAGATTGGTTAAAAACCCTAATTGGACGAGAATAAGCCTAAGGAGGACGAAAATGACCTAAATGTTCAACCAATGACACAAAATTAATTATTGAATGCACAAGATTGGTTAAAAACCCAAATTGGACGAGAATAAGCCTAGGGAGGACGAAAATGACCTAAATGTTCAACCAATGACACAAAATCACTTATTGGATGGACAAGATTGGTTAAAAACCCTAATTGGTCGAGAATAAGCATAGGGAGGACGAAAATGACCTAAATGTTCAACCAATGACACAAATGTACTTATTTGATGCACAAGATTGGTTAAAAACCCTAATTTGAAGAGAATAAGCCAAGGGAGGACGAAAATGACCTAAATGTTCAACCAATGACACAAAATCACTTATTGGATGCACAAGATTGGTTAAAAACCCTAATTGGACGAGAATAAGCCTAGGGAGGACGAAAATGACCTAAATGTTCAACCAATGACACAAAATCACTTATTGGATGCACAAGATTGGTTAAAAACCCTAATTGGACGAGAATAAGCTTTTGGAGGACATAAAGGACCTAAATGTTCAACCAATGACACAAATGTACTTATTGGATGCACAAGATTGGTTAAAAACCCTAATTGGACGACAATAAGCATTGGGAGGACGAAAATCACCTAAATGTTCAACCAATGGCACAAAATCACTTATTGGATGCACAAGATTGGTTAAAAACCCTAATTGGACGAGAATAAGCCTAGGGAGGACGAAAATGACCAAAATGTTCAACCAATGACACAAAATCACTTATTGGATGCACAAGATTGGTTAAAAACCCTAATTGGACGAGAATAAGCCTAGGGAGGACGAAAATGACCTAAATGTTCAACCAATGACACAAAATCACTTATTGGATACACAAGAGTGTTTAAAAACCCTAATTGGACGAGAATAACCCTTGGGAGGACGAAAATGACCTAAATGTTCAAACAATGGCACAAAATCACTTATTGAATACACAAGATTGTTTAAAAACCCTAATTGGACGAGAATAAGCCTAGGGAGGACGAAAATGACCTAAATGTTCAACCAATGACACAAAATCACTTATTGGATGCACAAGATTGGTTAAAAACCCTAATTGGACGAGAATAAGCCTAGGGAGGACGAAAATGACCTAAATGTTCAACCAATGACACAAAATCACTTATTGGATGCACAAGATTGGTTAAAAACCCTAATTGGACGAGAATAAGCTTTTGGAGGACATAAATGACCTAAATGTTCAACCAATGACACAAATGTACTTATTGGATGCACAAGATTGGTTTAAAAACCCTAATTGGACGAGAATAAGCCTAGGGAGGACGAAAATGACCTAAATGTTCAACCAATGACACAAAATCACTTATTGGATGCACAAGATTGGTTAAAAACCCTAATTGGACGAGAATAAGCCTAGGGAGGACGAAAATGACCTAAATGTTCAACCAATGACACAAAATCACTTATTGGATGCACAAGATTGGTTAAAAACCCTAATTGGACGAGAATGAGCTTACGGAGGACGAAAATGACCTAAATGTTCAACCAATGACACAAAATCACTTATTGGATGCACAAGATTGGTTAAAAACCCTAATTGGACGAGAATAAGCCTTGGGAGGACGAAAATGACCTAAATGTTCAACCAATGACACAAAATCACTTATTGGATGCACAAGATTGGTTAAAAACCCTAATTGGACGAGAATAAGCCTAGGGAGGACGAAAATGACCTAAATGTTCAACCAATGACACAAAATCACTTATTGGATGCACAAGATTGGTTAAATACCCTAATTGGACGAGATTAAGCCTAGGGAGGACGAAAATGACCTAAATGTTCAACCAATTACACAAAATCACTTATTGGATGCACAAGATTGGTTAAAAACCCTAATTGGACGAGAATAAGCCTTGGGAGGACGAAAATGACCTAAATGTTCAACCAATGACACAAAATCACTTATTGCATGCACAAGATTGGTTAAAAACCCTAATTGGACAAGAACAAGCCTTGGGAGGACGAAAATGACCTAAATGTTCAATCAACGACACAAAATCACTTATTGGATGCACAAGATTGGTTAAAAACCCTAATTGGACGAGAATAAGCCTAGGGAGGACGAAAATGACCTAAATGTTCAACCAATGACACAAAATCACTTATTGGATGCACAAGATTGGTTAAAAACCCTAATTGGACGAGAATAAGCCTAGGGAGGACGAAAATGACATAAATGTTCAACCAATGCCACAAATGTACTTATTGGATGCATAAGATTGGTTAAAAACCCTAATTGGACGAGAATAAGCCTTGGGAGGACGAAAATGACATAAATGTTCAACCAATGACACAAAATCACTTATTGTATGCACAAGATTGGTTAAAAACCCTAATTGGACGAGAATAAGCCTTGGGAGGACGAAAATGACCTAAATGTTCAACCAATGACACAAATGTACTTATTGGATGCACAAGATTGGTTAAAAACCGTAATTGGACGAGAATAAGCCTTGGGAGGACGAAAATAACCTAAATGTTCAACCAATGACACAAATGTACTTATTGGATGCACAAAATTGGTTAAAAACCGTAATTGGACGTGAATAAGCCTTGGGTGTACGAAAATGACCTAAATGTTCAACCAATGACACAAAATCACTTATTGGATGCACAAGATTGGTTAAAAACCCTAATTGGACGAGAATAAGCCTAGGGAGGACGAAAATGACCTAAATGTTCAACCAATGACACAAAATCACTTATTGGATGCACAAGATTGGTTAAAAACCGTAATTGGACGAGAATAAGCCTTTGGAGGACATAAATGACCTAAATGTTCAACCAATGACACAAATGTACTTATTGGATGCACAAGATTGGTTAAAAACCCTAATTGGACGAGAATGAGCCTAGGGAGGACAAAAATGACCTAAATGTTCAACCAATGACACAAAATCACTTATTCGATGCACAAGATTGGTTAAAAACCGTAATTGGACGAGAATAAGCCTTGGGAGGACGAAAATGACCTAAATGTTCAACCAATGACACAAATAAACTTATTGGATGCACAAGATTGGTTAATAATCCTAATTGGACGAGAATAAGCCTAGGGAGGACGAAAATGACCTAAATGTTGAACCAATCACACAAAATCACTTATTGGATGCACAAGATTGGTTAAAAACCCTAATTGGACGAGAATAAGCCTTGGGAGGACGAAAATGACCTAAATGTTCAACCAATGACACAAATAAACTTATTGGATTCATAAGATTGGTTAAAAACCCTAATTGGACGAGAATAAGCCTAGGGAGGACGAAAATGACCTAAATGTTCAACCAATGACACAAAATCACTTATTGGATGCACAAGATTAGTTAAAAACCCTAATTGGACGAGAATAAGCCTAGGGAGGACGAAAATGACCTAAATGTTCAACCAATGACACAAAATCACTTATTTGATGCACAAGATTGGTTAAGAACCCTAATTGGACTAGAATAAGCCTTGGGAGGACGAAAAAGACCTAAATGTTCAACCAATGACACAAGTGTACTTATGGGATGCACAAGATTGGTTAAAAACCCTAATTGGACGAGAATAAGCCTAGGGAGGACGAAAATGACCTAAATGTTCAACCAATGACACAAAATCACTTATTAGATGCACAAGATTGGTTAAAAACCCTAATTGGACGAGAATAAGCCTTGGGAGGACGAAAATGACCTAAATGTTCAACCAATGACAGAACATCACTTATTGGATGCACAAGATTGGTTAAAAACTATAATTGGACAAGAATAAGCCTTGGGATGACGAAAATGACCTAAATGTTCAATCAATGACACAAAATCACTTATTAGATGCACAAGATTGTTTAAAAACCCTAATTGGACGAGAATAAGCCTAGGGAGGACGAAAATGACATAAATGTTCAACCAATGACACAAAATCACTTATTGGATGCACAAGATTGGTTAAAAACCCTAATTGGACGAGAATAAGCCTAGGGAGGACGAAAATGACCTAAATGTTCAACCAATGACACAAAATCACTTATTAGATGCACAAGATTGGTTAAAAACCCTAATTGGACGAGAATAAGCTTTGGGAGGACGAAAATGACCTAAATGTTCAACCAATGACACAAAATCATTTATTGGATGCACAAGATTGGTTAAAAACCCTAATTGGACGAGAATAAGCCTTGGGAGAACGAAAAATGACCTAAATGTTCAACCAATTACACAAATGTACTTATTGGATGCACAAGATTGGTTAAAAACCCTAATTGGACGAGAATAAGCCTAGGGAGGACGAAAATGACCTAAATGTTCAACCAATGACACAAAATCACTTATTGGATGCACAAGATTGGTTAAAAACCCTAATTGGACGAGAATAAGCCTTGGGAGGACGAAAATGACCTAAATGTTCAACCAATGACATAAAATCACTTATTGGATGCACAAGATTGGTTAAAAACCCTAATTGGACGAGAATAACCCTAGGGAGGACGAAAGTGACCTAAATGTTCAACCAATGACACAAATGTACTTATTGGATGCACAAGATTGGTTAAAAACCCTAATTGGACGAGAATAAGCCTAGGGAGGACGAAAATGACCTAAATGTTCAACCAATGACACAAAATCACCTATTGGATGGACAAGATTGGTTAAAAACCCTAATTGGACGAGAATAAGCCTAGGGAGGACGAAAACGACCTAAATGTTCAACCAATGACACAAATGTACTTATTTGATGCACAAGATTGGTTAAAAACCCTAATTTGACGAGAATAAGCCAAGGGAGGACGAAAATGACCTAAATGTTCAACCAATGACACAAAATCACTTATTGGATACACTAGATTGGTTAAAAACCCTAATTGGACGAGCATAAGCCTTGGGATGACGAAAATGACCAAAATGATTAACCAATGACACAAAATCACTTATTGGATGCAATAGATTGGTTAAAAACCCGAATTGGACGAGAATAAGCCTTGGGAGGACGAAAATGACCTAAATGTTCAACCAATG
>JBBPBP010001532.1:0-10723 GCA_037974735.1 Cicer chorassanicum
ATTAGGGTTTTTAACCAATCTTGTGCCTCGAATAAGTACATTTGTGCCATTGGTTGAACATTTCGGTCATTTTCGTCCTCCTAAGGCTTATTCTCGTCCAGTTAGGGGTTTTAACCAATCTTGTGCATCCAATAAGTGATTTTGTGACATTGGTTGAACATTTAGGTCATTTTCATCCTCCCAAGGCTTATTCTCGTTCAATTAGGGTACTTAACCAATCTTGTGCATCCAATAAGTGATTTTCTGTCATTGGTTGAACATTTAGGTCATTTTCTTCCTCCCTAGGCTTATTCTCGTCCAATTAGGGTTTTTAACCAATCTTGTGCATCCAATAAGTACATTTGTGTCATTGGTTGAACATTTAGGTCTTTTTCGTCCTTCCAAGGCTTATTCTCGTCCAATTAGGGTTTTTAACCAATCTTGTGCATCCAATACGTGATTTTATGTCATTGGTTGAACATTTAGGTCATTTTCGTCCTCCGAAGGCTTATTAACGTCCAATTAGGGTTTTTAACCAATCTTGTGCATCGAATAAGTACATTTGTGTCATTGGTTGAACATTTAGGTCATTTTCGTCATCCCAAGACTTATTCTCGCCTATTAGGGTTTTTAACCAATCTTGTGCATCCAATAAATTATTTTGTGTCATTGGTGAACATTTAGGTCATTTTCGTCCTCCTAAGGCTTATTCTAGTCCAATTAGGGTTTTTAACCAATCTTGTGCATCGAATAAGTACATTTGTGTCATTGGTTGAACATTTCGGTCATTTTCGTCCTCCTAAGGCTTATTCTCGTCCAATTAGGGGTTTTAACCAATCTTGTGCATCCAATAAGTGATTTTGTGACATTGGTTGAACATTTAGGTCATTTTCGTCCTCCCAAGGCTTATTCTCGTTCAATTAGGGTACTTAACCAATCTTGTGCATCCAATAAGTGATTTTGTGTCCTTGGTTGAACATTTAGGTCATTTTCTTCCTCCCTAGGCTTATTCTCGTCCAATTAGGGTTTTTAACCAATCTTGTGCATCCAATAAGTACATTTGTGTCATTGGTTGAACATTTAGGTCTTTTTCGTCCTCCCAAGGCTTATTCTCGTCCAATTAGGGTTTTTAACCAATCTTGTGCATCCAATAAGTACATTTGTGTCATTGGTTAAACATTTAGGTCATTTTCGTCCTCCCAAGGCTTATTCTCGTCCAATTAGGGTTTTTAACCAATCTTGTGCATCCAATAAGTATATTTGTGTCATTGGTTGAACATTTAGGTCATTTTCGTCCTCCGAAGGCTTATTCTCGTCCAATTAGGGTTTTTAACCAATCTTGTGCATCCAATAAGTACATTTGTGTCATTGGTTGAACATTTAGGTCATTTTCGTCCTCCCAAGGCTTATTCTCGTCCAATTAGGGTGTTTAACCAATCTTGTGCATCCAATAAGTGATTTTGTGTCATTGGTTGAACATTTAGGTCATTTTCGTCCTCCCTAGTCTTATTCTCGTCCAATTAGGGTTTTTAACCAATCTTGTGCATCCAATAAGTACATTTGTGTCATTGGTTGAACATTTAGGTCATTTATGTCCTCCAAAAGCTTATTCTCGTCCAATTAGGGTTTTTAACCAATCTTGTGTATCCAATAAGTACATTTGTGTCATTGGTTGAACATTTAGGTCATTTTCGTCCTCCCAAGGCTTATTCTCGTCCAATTAGGGTTTTTAACCAATCTTGTGCATCCAATAAGTACATTTGTGTCATTGGTTGAACATTTAGGTCATTTTCTTCCTCCGAAGGCTTATTCTCGTCCAATTAGGGTTTTTAACCAATCTTGTGCATCCAATAAGTACATTTGTGTCATTGGTTGAACATTTAGGTCATTTTCGTCCTCCCAAGGCTTATTCTCGTCCAATTAGGGTTTTTAACCAATCTTGTGCATCCAATAAGTATATTTGTGTCATTGGTTTAACATTTAGGTCATTTTCGTCCTCCCAAGGCTTATTCTCGTCCAATTAGGGTTTTTAACCAATCTTGTGCATCCAATAAGTGATTTTGTGTCATTGGTTGAACATTTAGGTCATTTTCGTCATCCCAAGACTTATTCTCGTCCTATTAGGGTTTTTAACCAATCTTGTGCATCCAATAAATTATTTTGTGTCATTGGTGAACATTTAGGTCATTTTCGTCCTCCCAAGGCTTATTCTCGTCCAATTAGGGTTTTTAACCAATCTTGTGCATCGAATAAGTACATTTGTGTCATTGGTTGAACATTTCGGTCATTTTCTTCCTCCTAAGGCTTATTCTCGTCCAATTAGGGGTTTTAACCAATCTTGTGCATCCAATTAGTGATTTTGTGACATTGGTTGAACATTTAGGTCATTTTCGTCCTCCCAAGGCTTATTCTCGTTCAATTAGGGTACTTCACCAATCTTGTGCATCCAATAAGTGATTTTGTGTCATTAGTTGAACATTTAGGTCATTTTCTTCCTTCCTAGGCTTATTCTCGTCCAATTTGGGTTTTTAACCAATCTTGTGCATCCAATAAGTACATTTGTGTCATTGGTTGAACATTTAGGTCATTTCGTCCTCCCAAGGCTTATTCTCGTTCAATTAGGGTTTTTAACCAATCTTGTGCATCCAATAAGTAATTTTGTGTCATTGGTTGAACATTTAGGTCATTTTCGTCCTCCCTAGGCTTATTCTCGTCCAATTTGGGTTTTTAATCAATCTTGTGCATCCAATAAGTACATTTGTGTCATTGGTAGATCATTTAGGTCTTTTCGTCCTCCCAAGGATTATTCTCGTCCAATTAGGGTTTTTAACCAATCTTGTGCATCCAATAAGTGATTTTGTGTCATTGGTTGAACATTTAGGTCATTTTCGTCCTCCGAAGGCTTATTAACGTCCAATTAGGGTTTTTAACCAATCTTGTGCATCGAATAAGTACATTTGTGTCATTGGTTGAACATTTAGGTCATTTTCGTCCTCCCAAGGCTTATTCCTGTCCAATTAGGGTTTTTAACCAATCTTGTGCATCCAATAAATGATTTTGTGTCATTGTTTGAACATTTAGGTCATTTTTGTCCTCTCAAGGCTTATTCTCGTCCAATTAGGGTTTTTAACCAACCTTTTGCATCCAATAAGTGATTTTGTGTCATTGTTTGAACATTTAGGTCATTTTCGTCCTCCCAAGGCTTATTCTCGTCCAATTAGGGTTTTTATCCAATCTTGTGCATCCAATAAGTGATTTTGTGTCATTGGTTGAACATTTAGGTCATTTTCGTCATCCCAAGACTTATTCTCGTCCTATTAGGGTTTTTAACCAATCTTGTGCATCCAATAAGTTATTTTGTGTCATTGGTTGAACATTTAGGTCATTTTCGTCCTCCATAGGCTTATTCTGATCAAATTAGAGTTTTTATCAAATCTTGTGCATCCAATAAGTGATTTTGTGTCATTGGTTGAACATTTAGGTCATTTTCGTCCTCCCAAGGCTTATTCTCGTCCAATTAGGGTTTTAAACCTATCTTATGCATTAAATAAGTGATTTTGTGTCATTGGTTGAACATCTAGGTAATTATCGCCCTCCCTAGGCTTATTCTCGTCCAATTAGGGTTTTTAACCAATCTTGTGCATCCAATACGTGATTTTGTGTCATTGGTTGAACATTTAGGTCATTTTCGTCATCCCAAGACTTATTCTCGTCCTATTAGGGTTTTTAACCAATCTTGTGCATCCAATAAATTATTTTGTGTCATTGGTGAACATTTAGGTCATTTTCGTCCTCCCAAGGCTTATTCTCGTCCAATTAGGGTTTTTAACCAATCTTGTGCATCGAATAAGTACATTTGTGTCATTGGTTGAACATTTCGGTCATTTTCTTCCTCCTAAGGCTTATTCTCGTCCAATTAGTGATTTTGTGACATTGGTTGAACATTTAGGTCATTTTCGTCCTCCCAAGGCTTATTCTCGTTCAATTAGGGTACTTCACCAATCTTGTGCATCCAATAAGTGATTTTGTGTCATTGGTTGAACATTTAGGTCATTTTCTTCCTTCCTAGGCTTATTCTCGTCCAATTTGGGTTTTTAACCAATCTTGTGCATCCAATAAGTACATTTGTGTCATTGGTTGAACATTTAGGTCATTTCGTCCTCCCAAGGCTTATTCTCGTTCAATTAGGGTTTTTAACCAATCTTGTGCATCCAATAAGTGATTTTGTGTCATTGGTTGAACATTTAGGTCATTTTCGTCCTCCCAAGGCTTATTCTCGTCCAATTAGGGTTTTTATCCAATCTTGTGCATCCAATAAGTGATTTTGTGTCATTGGTTGAACATTTAGGTCATTTTCGTCATCCCAAGACTTATTCTCGTCCTATTAGGGTTTTTAACCAATCTTGTGCATCCAATAAGTTATTTTGTGTCATTGGTTGAACATTTAGGTCATTTTCGTCCTCCATAGGCTTATTCTGATCAAATTAGAGTTTTTATCAAATCTTGTGCATCCAATAAGTGATTTTGTGTCATTGGTTGAACATTTAGGTCATTTTCGTCCTCCCAAGGCTTATTCTCGTCCAATTAGGGTTTTTAACCAATCTTGTGCATTAAATAAGTGATTTTGTGTCATTGGTTGAACATTTAGGTCATTTTCGTCCTCCCAAGGCTTATTCTCGTCCAATTAGGGTTTTTAACCAATCTTGTGCATCCAATAAGTGATTTTGTGTCATTGGTTGAACATTTAGGTTATTTTCGTCCTCCCTAGGTTTATTCTCGTCCAATTAGGGTTTTTAACCAATCTTGTGCATCCAATAAGTACATTTGTGTCATTGGTTGAACATTTAGGTCATTTTCGTCCTCCCAAGGCTTATTCTCGTCCAATTAGGGTTTTTAACCAATCTTGTGCATCCAATAAGTGATTTTGTGTCATTGGTTGAACATTTAGGTCATTTTCATCCTCCCTAGGCTTATTCTCGTCCAATTAGGGTTTTTAACCAATCTTTTGCATCCAATAAGTAAATTTGTGTCATAGGTTGAACATTTAGGTCATTTTCGTCCTCCCAAGGCTTATTCTCGTCCAATTAGGGTTTTTAACCAATCTTGTGCATCCAATAAGTACATTTGTGTCATTGGTTGAACATTTAGGTCATTTTCGTCCTCCCAAGGCTTATTCTCGTCCAATTAGGGTTTTTAACCAATCTTGTGCATCCAACAAGTGATTTTGTGTCATTGGTTGAACATTTAGGTTATTTTCGTCCTCTCTAGGCTTATTCTCGTCCAATTAGGGTTTTTAACCAATCTTGTGCATCCAATAAGTGATTTTGTGTCATTGGTCTAACATTTAGGTCATGTTCACCCTCTCAATGCTTATTCTCGTCCAATTAGAGTTTTTAACCAATCTTGGGCATCTAATAAGTGATTTTGTGTCATTGGTTGAACATTTAGGTCATTTTCGTCCTCCCAAGGCTTATTCTCGTCCAATTAGGGTTTTTAACCAATCTTGTGCATCCAATAAGTACATTTGTGTCATTGGTTGAACATTTAGGTCATTTTCCTCGTCCCAAGGCTTTTTCTCGTCCAATTAGGGTTTTTAACCAATCTTGTGCATCGAATAAGTGATTTTGTGTCATTGGTTGAACATTTAGGTCATTTTCGTCCTCCTAAGGCGTATTCTCGGCCAATTAGGGTTTTTAACCAATCTTGTGCATCCAATAAGTGATTTTGTGTCATTGGTTGAACATTTAGGTCATTTTCGTCCTCCTAAGGCTTATTCTCGTCCAATTAGGGTTTTTAACCAATCTTGTGCATCCAATAAGTACATTTGTGTCATTGGTTGAACATTTGGGTCATTTTCGTCCTCCCAAGGCTTATTCTCGTCCAATTAGGGTTTTTAACCAATCTTGTGCATCCAATAAGTGATTTTTTGTCATTGGTTGAACATTTAGGTCATTTTCGTCCTCCCAAGGCTTATTCTTGTCCAATTAGGGTTTTTTTACCAATCTTGTGCATCGAATAAGTACATTTGTGTCATTGGTTGATTATTTCGGTCATTTTCGTCCTCCTTAGGCTTATTCTCGTCCAATTAGGGGTTTTAACCAATCTTGTGCATCCAATAAGAGATTTTGTGTCATTGGTTGAACATTTAGGTCATTTTCGTCCTCCCTAGGCTTATTCTCGTCAAATTAGAGGTTTTAACAAATCTTGTGCATCCAATAAGTGATTTTGTGTGATTGGTTGAACATTTAGGTCATTTTCGTCCTCCCTAGGCTTTTTCTAATCAAATTAGAGTTTTTAACAAATCTTGTGCATCCAATAAGTACATTTGTGTCATTGGTTGAACATTTATGTCATTTTCATCCTCCCAAGGCTTATTCTCGTCCAATTAGGGTTTTTAACCAATCTTGTGCATTCAATAAGTACATTTGTGTCATTGGTTGAACATTTATGTCATTTTCATCCTCCTAAGGCTTATTCTCGTCCAATTAGGGTTTTTAACCAATCTTGTGCATCCAATAAGTGATTTTGAGTCATTTGTTGAACATTTAGGTCATTTTCGTCCTCCCAAGGCTTATTCTCGTCCAATTAGGGTTTTTAACCTATCTTGTGCATTCAATAAGTGATTTTGTGTCATTGGTTGAACATTTAGGTCATTTTCGTCCTCCCCAGGCTTATTCTCGTCCAATAAGGGTTTTTAACCAATCTTTTGGATCCAATAAGTACATTTGTGTCATTGGTTGAACATTTAGGTCATTTTCGTCCTCCCAAGGCTTATTCTCGTCAAATTAGGGTTTTTAACCAATCTTGTGCATCCAATAAGTGATTTTGTGTCATTTGTTGAATATTTAGGTCATTTTCGTCCTCCCAAGGCTTATTCTCGTCCAATTAGGGTTTTTAACCTATCTTGTGCATCCAATAAGTGATTTTGTGTCATTGGTTCAACATTTAGGTCATTTTCGTCCTCCCTAGGCTTATTCTCATCAAATTAGAGTTTTTAACGAATCTTGTGCATCCAATAAGTGATTTTGTTTCATTGGTTGAACATTTAGGTCATTTTCGTCCTCCCAAGGCTTTTTCTCGTCCAATTAGGGTTATTAACCAATCTTATGCATCCAATAAGTGATTTTGTGTCATTGGTTGAACATGTTGGTCATTTTCGTCCTCCTAAGGCTTATTCTCGTCCAATTAGGGGTTTTAACCAATCTTGTGCATCCAATAAGTGATTTTTTGTCATTGGTTGAACATTTAGGTCATTTTCGTCCTCCCAAGGCTTGTTCTCGTCCAATTAGGGTTTTTAACCAATCTTGTGCATCCAATAAGTGATTTTGTGTCAATGGTTGAACATTTAGGTCATTTTCGTCCTACCAAGGCTTATTCTCGTCCAATTAGGGTTTTTAACCAATCTTGTGCATCCAATAAGTGATTTTGTGTCATTGGTTGAACATTTAGGTCATTTTCGTCCTCCCAAGGCTTATTCTCGTCCAATTAGGGTTTTTAACCAATCTTATGCATCCAATAAGTACATTTGTGACATTGGTTGAACATTTAGGTCATTTTCGTCCTCCCAAGGCTTATTCTCGTCCAATTAGGGTTTTTAACCAATCTTGTGCATCCAATAAGTACATTTGTGTCATTGGTTGAACATTTAGGTCATTTTCGTCCTCCCATGGCTTATTCTCGTCCAATTCGGGTTTTTAACCAATCTTGTGCATCCAATAAGTACATTTGTGTCATTGGTTGAACATTTAGGTCATTTTCGTCCTCCCAAGGCTTATTCTCGTCCAATTAGGGTTTTTAACCAATCTTGTGCATCCAATAAGTACATTTGTGTCATTGGTTGAACATTTAGGTCATTTTCGTCCTCCCATAGCTTATTCTCGTCCAATTAGGGTTTTTAACCAATCTTGTGCATCCAATAAGTGATTTTGTGTCAGTGGTTGAACATTTAGGTAATTTTCGTCCTCCCTAGGCTTATTCTCGTCCAATTAGGGTTTTTAACCAATCTTGTGCATCCAATAAGTGATTTTGTGTCATTGGTTGAACATTTAGATCATTTTCGTCCTCCCAAGGCTTATTCTCGTTTAATTAGAGTTTTTAACAAATCTTGTGCATCCAATAAGTACATTTGTGTCATTGGTTGAACATTTCGGTCATTTTCGTCCTCCCAAGGCTTATTCTCGTCCAATTAGGGTTTTTAACCAATCTTGTGCATCCAATAAGTGATTTTGTGTCATTGGTTGAACATTTAGATCATTTTCGTCCTCCCAAGGCTTATTCTCGTCCAATTAGGGTTTTTTACCAATCTTGTGCATCCAATAAGTGATTTTATTTCATTGGTTGAACATTTAGGTCATTTTCGTCCTCCCAAGGCTTATTCTCGTCCAATTAGGGTTTTTAACCAATCTTGTGCATCCAATAAGTGATTTTGTGTCATTGGTTGAACATTTAGGTCATTTTCGTCATCCCAAGACTTATTCTCGTCCTATTAGGGTTTTTAACCAATCTTGTGCATCCAATAAATTATTTTGTGTCATTGGTGAACATTTAGGTCATTTTCGTCCTCCCAAGGCTTATTCTCGTCCAATTAGGGTTTTTAACCAATCTTGTGCATCGAATAAGTACATTTGTGTCATTGGTTGAACATTTCGGTCATTTTCGTCCTCCTAAGGCTTATTCTCGTCCAATTAGGGGTTTTAACCAATCTTGTGCATCCAATAAGTGATTTTGTGACATTTGTTGAACATTTAGGTCATTTTCGTCCTCCCAAGGCTTATTCTCGTTCAATTAGGGTACTTAACCAATCTTGTGCATCCAATCAGTGATTTTGTGTCATTGGTTGAACATTTAGGTCATTTTCTTCCTCCCTAGGCTTATTCTCGTCCAATTAGGGTTTTTAACCAATCTTGTGCATCCAATAAGTACATTTGTGTCATTGGTTGAACATTTAGGTCCTTTTCGTCCTCCCAAGGCTTATTCTCGTCCAATTAGGGTTTTTAACCAATCTTGTGCATCCAATACGTGATTTTGTGTCATTGGTTGAACATTTAGGTCATTTTTGTCATCCCAAGACTTATTCTCGTCCTATTAGGGTTTTTAACCAATCTTGTGCATCCAATAAATAATTTTGTGTCATTGGTGAACATTTAGGTCATTTTCGTCCTCCCAAGGCTTATTCTAGTCCAATTAGGATTTTTAACCAATCTTGTGCATCGAATAAGTACATTTGTGTCATTGGTTGAACATTTCGGTCATTTTCGTCCTCCTAAGGCTTATTCTTGTCCAATTAGTGGTTTTAACCTATCTTG
This sequence comes from Cicer chorassanicum, assembly GCA_037974735.1. NCBI lineage: Eukaryota > Viridiplantae > Streptophyta > Magnoliopsida > Fabales > Fabaceae > Cicer > Cicer chorassanicum. The sequence continues at coordinate 9,285 of JBBPBP010001532.1, forward strand.
TGCATCCAATAAGTGATTTTGTGACATTGGTTGAACATTTAGGTCATTTTCGTCCTCCCAAGGCTTATTCTCGTTCAATTAGGGTACTTAACCAATCTTGTGCATCCAATAAGTACATTTGTGTCATTGGTTGAACATTTAGGTCATTTCGTCCTCCCAAGGCTTATTCTCGTTCAATTAGGGTTTTTAACCAATCTTGTGCATCCAATAAGTGATTTTGTGTCATTGGTTTAACATTTAGGTTATTTTCGTCCTCCCTAGGCTTATTCTCGTCCAATTTGGGTTTTTAATCAATCTTGTGCATCCAATAAGTACATTTGTGTCATTGGTAGATCATTTAGGTCATTTCGTCCTCCCAAGGATTATTCTCGTCCAATTAGGGTTTTTAACCAATCTTGTGCATCCAATAAGTGATTTTGTGTCATTCGTTGAACATTTAGGTCATTTTCGTCCTCCCAAGGCTTATTAACGTCCAATTAGGGTTTTTAACCAATCTTGTGCATCGAATAAGTACATTTGTGTCATTGGTTGAACATTTCGGTCATTTTCGTCCTCCTAAGGCTTATTCTCGTCCAATTAGGGGTTTTAACCAATCTTGTGCATCCAATAAGTGATTTTGTGTCATTGGTTGAACATTTAGGTCATTTTCGTCCTCCCAAGGCTTATTCTCGTTCAATTAGGATTTTTAACCAATCTTGTGCATCCAATAAGTGATTTTGTGTGATTGGTTTAACATTTAGGTCATTTTCGTCCTCCAAGGCTTATTCTCGTCCAATTAGGGTTTTTAACCAATCTTGTGCATCCAATAAGTACATTTGTGTCATTGGTTGAACATTTAGGTCATTTTCGTCCTCCCATGGCTTATTCTCGTCCAATTAGGGTTTTTAACCAATCTGGTGCATCCAATAAGTGATTTTGTGTCATTGGTTGAACATTTAGGTAATTTTTGTCCTCCCTAGGCTTATTCTCGTCTAATTAGGGTTTTTAACCAATCTTGTGCATCCAATAAATACATTTGTGTCATTGGTTGAACATTTAGGTCATTTTCGTCCTCCCAAGGCTTATTCTCGTCCAATTAGGGTTTTTAACCAATCTTGTGCATCCAATACGTGATTTTGTATCATTGGTTGAACATTTAGGTCATTTTCGTCATCCCAAGACTTATTCTCGTCCTATTAGTGTTTTTAACCAATCTTGTGCATCCAATAAGTTATTTTGTGTCATTGGTTGAACATTTAGGTCATTTTCGTCATCCCAAGGCTTAATCTCGTCCAATTAGGGTTTTTTACCAATCTTTTGCATCCAATAAGTGATTTTGTGTCATTGGTTGAATATTTAGGTCATTTTCGTCCTCCCAAGGCTTATTCTCGTCCAATTAGGGTTTTTAACCAATCTTGTGCATCCAATAAGTGATTTTGTGTCATTGGTTGAACATTTAG
>JBBPBP010001535.1:0-10700 GCA_037974735.1 Cicer chorassanicum
ATTTTGTGTCATTGGCTGAACATTTAGGTCATTTTCGGCATCCCTAGCCTTATTCTAATCCAATTTGGATTTTTATCCAATCTAGTGCATCCAATAAGTGATTTTGTGTCATTGGTTGCACATTTAGGTCATTTTTGCCTCCCTAGGCTTATTGTAATCCAATTAGGGTTTTTAACAAATGTTGTGCATCCAATAAGTGATTTTGTGTCATTTGTTAAACATTTAGGTCATTTTCGTCATCCTTCGACTTATTCTAATTCAATTACGGGTTTTAACCAATGTTGTGCATCCAATAAGTGCGTTTGTGTAATTGGTTGAATATTTAGGTCATTTTCGTCATCCTTTGACTTATTTTAATTCAATAAGGGTTTTTAACCAATCTTTTGAATCCAATAAGTGATTTTGTGTCATTGGTTGAACATTTAGATCATTTTCGTCCTCCCTAGGCTTATTCTAATCCAATTTGGATTTTTAACCAATCTTGTGCATCCAATAAGTGATTTTGTGTCATTGGATTAACATTTAGGTTATTTTCGTCATCCTTTGACTTATTCTAATCCAATTAGGGTTTTTAACCAATCTTGTGATTCCAATAAGTGCTTCCGTGTCATTGGTTGAACATTTAGGTCATTTTCGTCCTCCCTAGGCTTATTCTAATCCAATTAGGGTTTTTAAACAATCTTGTGCATCCAATAAGTGATTTTCTCTCATTTGTTAAACATTTATGTCATTTTCGTCGTCCTTCGACCTATTCTAATTCATTTAGGGTTGTTGACCAATCTTGTGCATCCAGTAAGTGCGTTATTGTAATTGGTTGAACATTTAGGTCATTTTCATCATCCTTCGACTTATTCTAATTCAATAAGAGTTTTTAACCAATATTGTGCCTCCAATAAGTGATTTTGTGTCAATGGGTAAACATTTAGGTCATTTTCGCCATCCTTCGACTTATTCTAATTCAATTAGGGTTTTTAACCAATCTTGTGCATCCAATAAGTGATTTTGAGTCACTGGTTGAACATTTGGGTCATTTTCGTCCTCCATAGGATTATTCTAATCCAATTAGGGTTGTTAATCAATCTTGTGCATCGAATAAGTGATTTTGTGTCATTGGTTGAACATTTGGGTCATTTTTGTCCTCCCTAGGCTTATTCTAATCCAATTAGGGTTTTTAACCAATCTTGTGCATCCAATAAGTGATTTTGAGTCATTGGTTGAACATTTAGGTCATTTTCGTCCTCCCTAGGCGTATTGTAATCCAATTAGGGTTTTTAACCAATCTTGTGCATCCAATAATTGCGTTTGTGTAATTGGTTGAACATTTAGGTTATTTTCTTTATCCTTCAACTTATTCTAATTCAGATAGGGTTTTTAATCAATCTTCTGCATCCAATAAGTGATTTTGTGTCATTGGATTAACATTTAGGTTATTTTCGTCATCCGTCGACTTATTCTAATCCAATTAGGGTTTTTAAACTATCTTGTGCTTCCAATAAGTGCGTCTGAGTCATTGGTTGATAATTTAGGTCATTCTCGTCATCCCTAGCCTTATCCTAATCCAATTAGGGTTTTTAACCAATCTTGTGCATCCAATAAGTGATTTTGTGTCATTGGTTGAACATTTAGGCCATTTTCATCATCCCTAGGCTTATTGTAATCCAATTTGGGTTTTTAACCAATATTGTGCATCCAATAAGTGATTTTGTGTCATTTGTTAAACATTTAGATCATTTTCGTCATCCTTCGACCTATTCTAATTCAATTAGGGTTTTTAACCAATCTTGTGCATCCAATAAGTGATTTTGTGTCATTATTTGAACATTTAGGTCATTTTTGTCCTACCTAGGCTTATTCTAAACCAATTAGGGTTTTTAACCAATCTTGTACATCCAATAAGTGATTTTGGGTCATTTGTTAAAAATTTAGGTCATTTTTCGTCGTCCTTCGACTTATTCTAATTCAATTAGGGTTTTTGACCAATCTTGTGCAACCAATAAGTGCGTTTGTGTAATTGGTTAAACATTTAGGTCATTTTCGTCATCCTTCGACTTATCCTAATTCAATAATGGTTTTTAACCAATCTTGTGCCTCCAATAAGTGATTTTGTGTGATTGGGTAAACATTTAGGTCATTTTCGTCATCCTTCGACTTATTCTAATTCAATTAGGGTTTTTAACCAATCTTGTGCATCCAATAAGTGAATTTGTGTCACTGGTTGAACATTTTGGTCATTTTCGTCCTCCCTAGGATTATTCTAATCCAATTACGGTTGTTAATCAATCTTGTGCATCGAATAACTGATTTTGTGTCATTGGTTGAACATTTGGGTCATTTTTGTCTTCTTTAGGCTTGTTCTAATCGAATTAGGGTTTTTAAACAATCTTGTGCATCCAATAAGTGATTTTGTGTCATTGGTTGAACATTTAGGTCATTTTCGTCCTCCCTAGGCATATTGTAATCCAAGTAGGTTTTTTAACCAATCTTGTGCATCCAATAAGTAATTTTGTGTCATTTGTTAAACATTTAGGTCACTTGTAACGTCCTTCGACTTATTCTAATATAATTAGGGTTTTTAACCAATATTGAGCACCCAATAAGTGATTTTGTGTCATTGGTTGAACATTTAGGTCATTTTCGTCCTCCCTAGGCGTATTGTAATCCAATTAGGGTTTTTAACCAATCTTGTGCATCCAATAATTGCGTTTGTGTAATTGGTTGAACATTTAGGTTATTTTCTTTATCCTTCAACTTATTCTAATTCAGATAGGGTTTTTAATCAATCTTCTGCATCCAATAAGTGATTTTGTGTCATTGGATTAACATTTAGGTTATTTTCGTCATCCGTCGACTTATTCTAATCCAATTAGGGTTTTTAAACTATCTTGTGCTTCCAATAAGTGCGTCTGAGTCATTGGTTGATAATTTAGGTCATTCTCGTCATCCCTAGCCTTATCCTAATCCAATTAGGGTTTTTAACCAATCTTGTGCATCCAATAAGTGATTTTGTGTCATTGGTTGAACATTTAGGCCATTTTCATCATCCCTAGGCTTATTGTAATCCAATTTGGGTTTTTAACCAATATTGTGCATCCAATAAGTGATTTTGTGTCATTTGTTAAACATTTAGATCATTTTCGTCATCCTTCGACCTATTCTAATTCAATTAGGGTTTTTAACCAATCTTGTGCATCCAATAAGTGATTTTGTGTCATTATTTGAACATTTAGGTCATTTTTGTCCTACCTAGGCTTATTCTAAACCAATTAGGGTTTTTAACCAATCTTGTACATCCAATAAGTGATTTTGGGTCATTTGTTAAAAATTTAGGTCATTTTTCGTCGTCCTTCGACTTATTCTAATTCAATTAGGGTTTTTGACCAATCTTGTGCAACCAATAAGTGCGTTTGTGTAATTGGTTAAACATTTAGGTCATTTTCGTCATCCTTCGACTTATCCTAATTCAATAATGGTTTTTAACCAATCTTGTGCCTCCAATAAGTGATTTTGTGTGATTGGGTAAACATTTAGGTCATTTTCGTCATCCTTCGACTTATTCTAATTCAATTAGGGTTTTTAACCAATCTTGTGCATCCAATAAGTGAATTTGTGTCACTGGTTGAACATTTTGGTCATTTTCGTCCTCCCTAGGATTATTCTAATCCAATTACGGTTGTTAATCAATCTTGTGCATCGAATAACTGATTTTGTGTCATTGGTTGAACATTTGGGTCATTTTTGTCTTCTCTAGGCTTGTTCTAATCGAATTAGGGTTTTTAAACAATCTTGTGCATCCAATAAGTGATTTTGTGTCATTGGTTGAACATTTAGGTCATTTTCGTCCTCCCTAGGCATATTGTAATCCAAGTAGGTTTTTTAACCAATCTTGTGCATCCAATAAGTAATTTTGTGTCATTTGTTAAACATTTAGGTCACTTGTAACGTCCTTCGACTTATTCTAATATAATTAGGGTTTTTAACCAATATTGAGCACCCAATAAGTGATTTTGTGTCATTGGTTGAACATTTAGGTTATTTTTGTCGTCCCTACGCTTATTGTAATCCAATTACGGTTTTTTACCAATCTTGTGCATCCAATAAGTGATTTTCTGTCATTTGTTTAACATTTAGTTCACTTTCGTCATCCTTCGACTTATTATAATTCAATTAGAGTTTTTAACCAATCTTGTGCATCCAATAAGTGCGTTTGTGTAATTGGTTGAACATTTAGGTCATTTTCGTTATCCTTCGACTTATTCTAATTAAGTTAGGGTTTTTTGCCAATCTTCTGCATCCAATAAGTGATTTTGTGTCATTGGATTAACATTTAGGTCATTTTCGTCATCCTTCGACTTATTCTAATCCAATCAGGGTTTTTAACCTATCTTGTGCTTCCAATATGTGGGTCTGAGTCATTGGTTGAACATTTATGTCATTTTCTTCATCCCTAGCCTTATACTAATCCAATTACAGTTTTTAAACAATCTTGTGCATCCAATAAGTAATTTTGTGTCATTGGCTGAACATTTAGGTCATTTTCGGCATCCCTAGCCTTATTCTAATCCAATTTGGATTTTTATCCAATCTAGTGCATCCAATAAGTGATTTTGTGTCATTGGTTGCACATTTAGGTCATTTTTGCCTCCCTAGGCTTATTGTAATCCAATTAGGGTTTTTAACAAATGTTGTGCATCCAATAAGTGATTTTGTGTCATTTGTTAAACATTTAGGTCATTTTCGTCATCCTTCGACTTATTCTAATTCAATTACGGGTTTTAACCAATGTTGTGCATCCAATAAGTGCGTTTGTGTAATTGGTTGAATATTTAGGTCATTTTCGTCATCCTTTGACTTATTTTAATTCAATAAGGGTTTTTAACCAATCTTTTGAATCCAATAAGTGATTTTGTGTCATTGGTTGAACATTTAGATCATTTTCGTCCTCCCTAGGCTTATTCTAATCCAATTTGGATTTTTAACCAATCTTGTGCATCCAATAAGTGATTTTGTGTCATTGGATTAACATTTAGGTTATTTTCGTCATCCTTTGACTTATTCTAATCCAATTAGGGTTTTTAACCAATCTTGTGATTCCAATAAGTGCTTCCGTGTCATTGGTTGAACATTTAGGTCATTTTCGTCCTCCCTAGGCTTATTCTAATCCAATTAGGGTTTTTAAACAATCTTGTGCATCCAATAAGTGATTTTCTCTCATTTGTTAAACATTTATGTCATTTTCGTCGTCCTTCGACCTATTCTAATTCATTTAGGGTTTTTGACCAATCTTGTGCATCCAGTAAGTGCGTTATTGTAATTGGTTGAACATTTAGGTCATTTTCATCATCCTTCGACTTATTCTAATTCAATAAGAGTTTTTAACCAATATTGTGCCTCCAATAAGTGATTTTGTGTCAATGGGTAAACATTTAGGTCATTTTCGCCATCCTTCGACTTATTCTAATTCAATTAGGGTTTTTAACCAATCTTGTGCATCCAATAAGTGATTTTGAGTCACTGGTTGAACATTTGGGTCATTTTCGTCCTCCATAGGATTATTCTAATCCAATTAGGGTTTTTAATCAATCTTGTGCATCGAATAAGTGATTTTGTGTCATTGGTTGAACATTTGGGTCATTTTTGTCCTCCCTAGGCTTATTCTAATCCAATTAGGGTTTTTAACCAATCTTGTGCATCCAATAAGTGATTTTGAGTCATTGGTTGAACATTTAGGTCATTTTCGTCCTCCCTAGGCGTATTGTAATCCAATTAGGGTTTTTAACCAATCTTGTGCATCCAATAATTGCGTTTGTGTAATTGGTTGAACATTTAGGTTATTTTCTTTATCCTTCAACTTATTCTAATTCAGATAGGGTTTTTAATCAATCTTCTGCATCCAATAAGTGATTTTGTGTCATTGGATTAACATTTAGGTTATTTTCCTCATCCGTCGACTTATTCTAATCCAATTAGGGTTTTTAAACTATCTTGTGCTTCCAATAAGTGCGTCTGAGTCATTGGTTGATAATTTAGGTCATTCTCGTCATCCCTAGCCTTATCCTAATCCAATTAGGGTTTTTAACCAATCTTGTGCATCCAATAAGTGATTTTGTGTCATTGGTTGAACATTTAGGCCATTTTCATCATCCCTAGGCTTATTGTAATCCAATTTGGGTTTTTAACCAATATTGTGCATCCAATAAGTGATTTTGTGTCATTTGTTAAACATTTAGATCATTTTCGTCATCCTTCGACCTATTCTAATTCAATTAGGGTTTTTAACCAATCTTGTGCATCCAATAAGTGATTTTGTGTCATTATTTGAACATTTAGGTCATTTTTGTCCTACCTAGGCTTATTCTAAACCAATTAGGGTTTTTAACCAATCTTGTACATCCAATAAGTGATTTTGGGTCATTTGTTAAAAATTTAGGTCATTTTTCGTCGTCCTTCGACTTATTCTAATTCAATTAGGGTTTTTGACCAATCTTGTGCAACCAATAAGTGCGTTTGTGTAATTGGTTAAACATTTAGGTCATTTTCGTCATCCTTCGACTTATCCTAATTCAATAAAGGTTTTTAACCAATCTTGTGCCTCCAATAAGTGATTTTGTGTGATTGGGTAAACATTTAGGTCATTTTCGTCATCCTTCGACTTATTCTAATTCAATTAGGGTTTTTAACCAATCTTGTGCATCCAATAAGTGAATTTGTGTCACTGGTTGAACATTTTGGTCATTTTCGTCCTCCCTAGGATTATTCTAATCCAATTACGGTTGTTAATCAATCTTGTGCATCGAATAACTGATTTTGTGTCATTGGTTGAACATTTGGGTCATTTTTGTCTTCTCTAGGCTTGTTCTAATCGAATTAGGGTTTTTAAACAATCTTGTGCATCCAATAAGTGATTTTGTGTCATTGGTTGAACATTTAGGTCATTTTCGTCCTCCCTAGGCATATTGTAATCCAAGTAGGTTTTTTAACCAATCTTGTGCATCCAATAAGTAATTTTGTGTCATTTGTTAAACATTTAGGTCACTTGTAACGTCCTTCGACTTATTCTAATATAATTAGGGTTTTTAACCAATATTGAGCACCCAATAAGTGATTTTGTGTCATTGGTTGAACATTTAGGTTATTTTTGTCGTCCCTACGCTTATTGTAATCCAATTACGGTTTTTTACCAATCTTGTGCATCCAATAAGTGATTTTCTGTCATTTGTTTAACATTTAGTTCACTTTCGTCATCCTTCGACTTATTATAATTCAATTAGAGTTTTTAACCAATCTTGTGCATCCAATAAGTGCGTTTGTGTAATTGGTTGAACATTTAGGTCATTTTCGTTATCCTTCGACTTATTCTAATTAAGTTAGGGTTTTTTGCCAATCTTCTGCATCCAATAAGTGATTTTGTGTCATTGGATTAACATTTAGGTCATTTTCGTCATCCTTCGACTTATTCTAATCCAATCAGGGTTTTTAACCTATCTTGTGCTTCCAATATGTGGGTCTGAGTCATTGGTTGAACATTTATGTCATTTTCTTCATCCCTAGCCTTATACTAATCCAATTACAGTTTTTAAACAATCTTGTGCATCCAATAAGTAATTTTGTGTCATTGGCTGAACATTTAGGTCATTTTCGGCATCCCTAGCCTTATTCTAATCCAATTTGGATTTTTATCCAATCTAGTGCATCCAATAAGTGATTTTGTGTCATTGGTTGCACATTTAGGTCATTTTTGCCTCCCTAGGCTTATTGTAATCCAATTAGGGTTTTTAACAAATGTTGTGCATCCAATAAGTGATTTTGTGTCATTTGTTAAACATTTAGGTCATTTTCGTCATCCTTCGACTTATTCTAATTCAATTACGGGTTTTAACCAATGTTGTGCATCCAATAAGTGCGTTTGTGTAATTGGTTGAATATTTAGGTCATTTTCGTCATCCTTTGACTTATTTTAATTCAATAAGGGTTTTTAACCAATCTTTTGAATCCAATAAGTGATTTTGTGTCATTGGTTGAACATTTAGATCATTTTCGTCCTCCCTAGGCTTATTCTAATCCAATTTGGATTTTTAACCAATCTTGTGCATCCAATAAGTGATTTTGTGTCATTGGATTAACATTTAGGTTATTTTCGTCATCCTTTGACTTATTCTAATCCAATTAGGGTTTTTAACCAATCTTGTGATTCCAATAAGTGCTTCCGTGTCATTGGTTGAACATTTAGGTCATTTTCGTCCTCCCTAGGCTTATTCTAATCCAATTAGGGTTTTTAAACAATCTTGTGCATCCAATAAGTGATTTTCTCTCATTTGTTAAACATTTATGTCATTTTCGTCGTCCTTCGACCTATTCTAATTCATTTAGGGTTTTTGACCAATCTTGTGCATCCAGTAAGTGCGTTATTGTAATTGGTTGAACATTTAGGTCATTTTCATCATCCTTCGACTTATTCTAATTCAATAAGAGTTTTTAACCAATATTGTGCCTCCAATAAGTGATTTTGTGTCAATGGGTAAACATTTAGGTCATTTTCGCCATCCTTCGACTTATTCTAATTCAATTAGGGTTTTTAACCAATCTTGTGCATCCAATAAGTGATTTTGAGTCACTGGTTGAACATTTGGGTCATTTTCGTCCTCCATAGGATTATTCTAATCCAATTAGGGTTGTTAATCAATCTTGTGCATCGAATAAGTGATTTTGTGTCATTGGTTGAACATTTGGGTCATTTTTGTCCTCCCTAGGCTTATTCTAATCCAATTAGGGTTTTTAACCAATCTTGTGCATCCAATAAGTGATTTTGAGTCATTGGTTGAACATTTAGGTCATTTTCGTCCTCCCTAGGCGTATTGTAATCCAATTAGGGTTTTTAACCAATCTTGTGCATCCAATAATTGCGTTTGTGTAATTGGTTGAACATTTAGGTTATTTTCTTTATCCTTCAACTTATTCTAATTCAGATAGGGTTTTTAATCAATCTTCTGCATCCAATAAGTGATTTTGTGTCATTGGATTAACATTTAGGTTATTTTCGTCATCCGTCGACTTATTCTAATCCAATTAGGGTTTTTAAACTATCTTGTGCTTCCAATAAGTGCGTCTGAGTCATTGGTTGATAATTTAGGTCATTCTCGTCATCCCTAGCCTTATCCTAATCCAATTAGGGATTTTAACCAATCTTGTGCATCCAATAAGTGATTTTGTGTCATTGGTTGAACATTTAGGCCATTTTCATCATCCCTAGGCTTATTGTAATCCAATTTGGGTTTTTAACCAATATTGTGCATCCAATAAGTGATTTTGTGTCATTTGTTAAACATTTAGATCATTTTCGTCATCCTTCGACCTATTCTAATTCAATTATGGTTTTTAACCAATCTTGTGCATCCAATAAGTGATTTTGTGTCATTATTTGAACATTTAGGTCATTTTTGTCCTACCTAGGCTTATTCTAAACCAATTAGGGTTTTTAACCAATCTTGTACATCCAATAAGTGATTTTGGGTCATTTGTTAAAAATTTAGGTCATTTTTCGTCGTCCTTCGACTTATTCTAATTCAATTAGGGTTTTTGACCAATCTTGTGCAACCAATAAGTGCGTTTGTGTAATTGGTTAAACATTTAGGTCATTTTCGTCATCCTTCGACTTATCCTAATTCAATAATGGTTTTTAACCAATCTTGTGCCTCCAATAAGTGATTTTGTGTGATTGGGTAAACATTTAGGTCATTTTCGTCATCCTTCGACTTATTCTAATTCAATTAGGGTTTTTAACCAATCTTGTGCATCCAATAAGTGAATTTGTGTCACTGGTTGAACATTTTGGTCATTTTCGTCCTCCCTAGGATTATTCTAATCCAATTACGGTTGTTAATCAATCTTGTGCATCGAATAACTGATTTTGTGTCATTGGTTGAACATTTGGGTCATTTTTGTCTTCTCTAGGCTTGTTCTAATCGAATTAGGGTTTTTAAACAATCTTGTGCATCCAATAAGTGATTTTGTGTCATTGGTTGAACATTTAGGTCATTTTCGTCCTCCCTAGGCATATTGTAATCCAAGTAGGTTTTTTAACCAATCTTGTGCATCCAATAAGTAATTTTGTGTCATTTGTTAAACATTTAGGTCACTTGTAACGTCCTTCGACTTATTCTAATATAATAAGGGTTTTTAACCAATATTGAGCACCCAATAAGTGATTTTGTGTCATTGGTTGAACATTTAGGTTATTTTTGTCGTCCCTACGCTTATTGTAATCCAATTACGGTTTTTTACCAATCTTGTGCATCCAATAAGTGATTTTCTGTCATTTGTTTAACATTTAGTTCACTTTCGTCATCCTTCGACTTATTATAATTCAATTAGAGTTTTTAACCAATCTTGTGCATCCAATAAGTGCGTTTGTGTAATTGGTTGAACATTTAGGTCATTTTCGTTATCCTTCGACTTATTCTAATTAAGTTAGGGTTTTTTGCCAATCTTCTGCATCCAATAAGTGATTTTGTGTCATTGGATTAACATTTAGGTCATTTTCGTCATCCTTCGACTTATTCTAATCCAATCAGGGTTTTTAACCTATCTTGTGCTTCCAATATGTGGGTCTGAGTCATTGGTTGAACATTTATGTCATTTTCTTCATCCCTAGCCTTATACTAATCCAATTACAGTTTTTAAACAATCTTGTGCATCCAATAAGT
>JBBPBP010001536.1:0-10694 GCA_037974735.1 Cicer chorassanicum
TCTTGTGCATCCAATAAGTGATTTGGTGTCATTGGTTGAACATTTAGGTCATTTTCGTCCTCCCAAGGCTTATTCTCGTCCAATTAGGGTTTTTAACCAATCTTGTGCATCCAATAAGTGATTTTGTGTCATTGGTTGAACATTTAGGTCATTTTCGTCCTCCCTTGGCTTATTCTCGTCCAATTAGGGTTTTTAACCGATCTTGTGAATCCAATAAGTATATTTGTGTCATTGGTTGAACATTTAGGTCATTTTCGTCCTCCCTAGGCTTATTCTCGTCCAATTAGGGTTTTTAACCGATCTTGTGCATCCAATAATTGATTTTATGTCATTGGTTGAACATTTAGGTGATTTTCGTCATCCCAAGGCTTATTCTTGTCCAATTAGGGTTTTTAACCAATCTTGTGCATCCAATAAGTGATTTGGTGTCATTGGTTGAACATTTAGGTCATTTTCGTCCTCCCAAGGCTTATTCTCGTCCAATTAGGGTTTTTAACCAATATTGTGCATCCAATAAGTGATTTTGTGTCATTGGTTGAACATTTAGGTCATTTTCGTCCTCCCAAGGCTTATTCTCGTCCAATTAGGGTTTTTAACCAATCTTGTGCATCCAATAAGTTCATTTGTGTCATTGGTTGAACATTTAGGTCATTTTCATCCTCCCAAGGCTTATTCTCGTCCAATAAAGGGTTTTTAACCAATCTTGTGCATCCAATAAGTGATTTTGTGTCATTGGTTGAACATTTAGGTCATTTTCGTCCTCCCAAGGCTTATTCTCGTCCAATTAGGGTTTTTAACCAATCTTGTGCATCCAATAAGTGATTTTGTGTCATTGGTTGAACATTATGTCATTTTCGTCCTCTGAATGCTTATTCTCGTCCAATTAGGGTTTTTAACCAATCTTGTGCATCCAATAAGTGATTTTGTGTCATTGGTTGAACATTTAAGTCATTTTCGTCCTTCGAATGCTTATTCTCGTCCAATTAGGGTTTTAAACCAATCTAGTGCATCCAATAAGTGATTTTATGTCATTGGTTGAACATTTAGGTCATTTTCGTCCTCCCTAGGCTTATTCTCGTCCAGTTAGGGTTTTTAACCAATCTTGTGCATCCAATAAGTGATTTTGTGTCATTGGTTGAACATTTAGGTCATTTTCGTCCTCCCAAGGCTTATTCTCGTCCAATTAGGGTTTTTAACCAATCTTGTGCATCCAATAAGTGATTTTGTGTCATTGGTTGAACATTTAGGTCATTTTCGTCCTCCCAAGGCTTATTCTCGTCCAATTAGGGTTTTTAACCAATCTTGTGCATCCAATAAGTGATTTTGTGTCATTGGTTGAACATTTAGGTCATTTTCGTCCTCCCAAGGCTTATTCTCGCCCAAGTAGGGTTTTTAACCAATCTTGTGCATCCAATAAGTGATTTTGTGTCATTGGTTGAACATTTAGGTCATTTTCGTCCTCCCAAGGCTTATTCTCGTCCAATTAGGGTTTTTAACCAATCTTGTGCATCCAATAAGTGATTTTGTGTCATTGGTTGAACATTTAGGTCATTTTCGTCCTCCCTAGGCTTATTCTCGTCCAATTAGGGATTTTTAACAATCTTGTGCATCCAATAAGTGATTTTATGCCATTGGTTGAACATTTAGGTCATTTTCGTCCTCCCAAGGCATATTCTCGTCCAATTAGGGTTTTTTAACAATCTTGTGCATCCAATAAGTACATTTGTTTCATTGGTTGAACATTTAGGTCATTTATGTCCTCCAAAAGCTTATTCTCATCCAATTAGGGTTTTTAACCAATCTTGTGCATCCAATAAGTGATTTTGTGTCATTGGTTGAACATTTAGGTCATTTTCGTCCTCCCAAGGCTTATTCTCGTCCAATTAGGGTTTTTAACCAATCTTGTGCATCCAATAAGTGATTTTGTGTCATTGGTTGAACATTTAGGTCATTTTCGTCGTCCAAAGGCTTATTCTCGTATAATTAGGGTTTTTAACCAATCTTGTGCATCCAATAAGTGATTTTGTGTCATTGGTTGAACATTTAGGTCATTTTCGTCCTCCCAAGGCTTATTCTCGTCCAATTAGGGTTTTTAACCAATCTTGTGCATCCAATAAGTGATTTTGTGTCATTGGTTGAACATTTAGGTTATTTTCTTCCTCCAAAGGCTTATTCTCGTCCAATTAGGGTTTTTAACCAATCTTGTGCATCCAATAAGTACATTTGTGTCATTGGTTGAACATTTAGGTCATTTTGTCCTCCCAAGGCTTATTCTCGTCCAATTAGGGTTTTTAACCAATCTTGTGCATCCAATAAGTACATTTGTGTCATTGGTTTAACATTTAGGTCATTTTCGTCCTCCCAAGGCTTATTCTCGTCCAATTAGGGTTTTTCACCAATCTTTTGCATCCAATAAGTACATTTGTGTCATTGTTTGAACATTTAGATCATTTTCGTCCTCCCAAGGCTTATTCTCGTCCAATTAGGGTTTTTAACCAATCTTGTGCATCCAATAAGTGATTTTGTGTCATTGGTTGAACATTTAGGTCATTTTCGTCCTCCCAAGGCTTATTCTCGTCCAATTAGGGTTTTTAACCAATCTTGTGCATCCAATAAGTACTTTTGTGTCATTGATTGAACATTTAGGTCATTTTCGTCCTCCCAAGGCTTATTCTCGTCCAATTAGGGTTTTTAACCAATCTTGTGCATCCAATAAGTGATTTTGTGTCATTGGTTGAACATTTAGGTCATTTTCGTCCTCCCAAGGCTTATTCTCGTCCAATTAGGGTTTTTAACCAATCTTGTGCATCCAATAAGTACATTTGTGTCATTGGTTGAACATTTTAGTCATTTTCGTCCTCCCAAGGCTTATTCTCGTCCAATTAGGGTTTTTAACCAATCTTGTGCATCCAATAAGTACATTTGTGTCATTGGTTGAACATTTAGGTCATTTTCGTCCTCCCAAGGCTTATTCTCGTCCAATAAGGGTTTTTATCCAATCTTGTGCATCCAATAAGTACATTTGTGTCATTGGTTGAAGATTTAGGTCATTTTAGTCCTCCCAAGGCTTATTCTCGTCCAATTAGGGTTTTTAACCAATCTTGTGCATCCAATAAGTGATTTTGTGTCATTGGTTGAACATTTAGGTCATTTTCGTCCTCCCAAGGCTTATTCTCGTCCAATTAGGGTTTTTAACCAATCTTGTGCATCCAATAAGTGATTTTGTGTCATTGGTTGAACATTTAGGTCAGTTTCGTCCTCCCAAGGCTTATTCTCGTCCAATTAGGGTTTTTAACCAATCTTGTGCATCCAATAATTACATTTGTGTCATTGGTTGAACATTTAGGTCATTTTCATCCTCCCAAGGCTTATTCTCGTCCAATTAGGGTTTTTAACCAATCTTGTGCATCCAATAAGTGATTTTGTGTCATTGGTTGAACATTTAGGTCATTTTCGTCCCCCCAAGGCTTATTCTCGTCCAATTAGGGTTTTTAACCAATCTTGTGCATCCAATAAGTGATTTTGTGTCATTGTTTGAACATTTAGGTCATTTTCGTCCTCCCAAGGCTTATTCTCGTCCAATTAGGGTTTTTAAGCAATCTTGTGCATCCAATAAGTACATTTGTGTCATTGGTTGAACATTTAGGTCATTTTCGTCCTCCCAAGACTTATTCTCGCCCAATTAGGGTTTTTAACCAATCTTGTGCATCCAATAAGTGATTTTGTGTCATTGGTTGAACATTTAGGTCATTTTCGTCCTCCCAAGGCTTATTCTCGTCCAATTAGGGTTTTTAACCAATCTTGTGCATCCAATAAGTGATTTTGTGTCATTGGTTGAACATTTAGGTCATTTTCGTCCTCCCAAGGCTTATTCTCGTCCAATTAGGGGTGTTAACCAATCTTGTGCATCCAATAAGTACATTTGTGTCATTGGTTGAACATTTAGGTCATTTTCGTCCTCCCAAGGCTTATTCTCGTCCAATTAGGGTTTTTAACCAATCTTGTGCATCCAATAAGTGATTTTGTGTCACTGGTTGAACATTTAGGTCATTTTCGTCCTCCCTAGGCTTGTTCTCGTCCAATTAGGGTTTTTAACCAATCTTGTGGATCCAATAAGCGATTTTGGGCTATTGGTTGAACATTTAGGTCATTTTCGTCCTCCAAAGGCTTATTCTCCTCCAATTAGGGTTTTTAACCAATCTTGTGCATCCAATAAGTGATTTTGTGTCATTGGTTGAACATTTAGGTCATTTTCGTCCTCCCAAGGCTTATTCTCGTCCAATTAGGGTTTTTAACCAATCTTGTGCATCCAATAAGTGATTTTGTGTCATTGGTTGAACATTTAGGTCATTTTCGTCCTCCCTAGGCTTATTCTCGTCCAATTAGGGTTTTTAACCAATCTTGTGCATCCAATAAGTACATTTGTGTCTTTGGTTGAACATTTAGGTCATTTTCGTCCTCCCAATTCTTATTCTCGTCCAATTAGGGTTTTTAACCAATCTTGTGCATCCAATAAGTGATTTTGTGTCATTGGTTGAACATTTAGGTCATTTTCGTCCTCCTAAGGCTTATTCTCGTCCAATTAGGGTTTTTAACGAATGTTGTGCATCCAATAAGTGATTTTGTGTCATTGGTTGAACATTTAGGTCATTTTCGTCCTCCCAATGCTTATTCTCGTCCAATTAGGGTTTTTAACCAATCTTGTGCATCCAATAAGTGATTTTGTGTCATTGGTTGAACATTTAGGTCATTTTCGTCCTCCCTAGGCTTATTCTCGTACAATTAGGGTTTTTAACCAATCTTGTGCATCCAATAAGTGATTTTGTGTCATTGGTTTAACATTTAGGTCATTTTCGTCCTACCAAGGCTTATTCTCGTCCAATTAGGGTTTTTAACCAATCTTGTGCATCCAATAAGTGATTTTGTGTCATTGGTTGAACATTTAGGTCATTTTCGTCCTCCCAAGGCTTATTCTCGTCCAATTAGGGTTTTTAACCAATCTTGTGCATCCAATAAGTGATTTTGTGTCATTGGTTGAACATTTAGGTCATTTTCGTCCTCCCTTGGCTTATTCTCGTCCAATTAGAGTTTTTAACCGATCTTGTGAATCCAATAAGTACATTTGTGTCATTGGTTGAACATTTAGGTCATTTTCGTCCTCCCTAGGCTTATTCTCGTCCAATTAGGGTTTTTAACCGATCTTGTGCATCCAATAATAGATTTTATGTCATTGGTTGAACATTTAGGTGATTTTCGTCATCCCAAGGCTTATTCTTGTCCAATTAGGGTTTTTAACCAATCTTGTGCATCCAATAAGTGATTTGGTGTCATTGGTTGAACATTTAGGTCATTTTCGTCCTCCCAAGGCTTATTCTCGTCCAATTAGGGTTTTTAACCAATATTGTGCATCCAATAAGTGATTTTGTGTCATTGGATGAACATTTAGGTCATTTTCGTCCTCCCAAGGCTTATTCTCGTCCAATTAGGGTTTTTAACCAATCTTGTGCATCCAATATGTGATTTTGTGTCATTGGTTGAACATTTAGGTCATTTTCGTCCTCCCTTGGCTTATTCTCGTCCAATTAGGGTTTTTAACCGATCTTGTGAATCCAATAAGTACATTTGTGTCATTGGTTGAACATTTAGGTCATTTTCGTCCTCCCTAGGCTTATTCTCATCCAATTAGTGTTTTAACCAATCTTGTGCATCCAATAAGTACATTTGTGTGATTGGTTGAACATTTAGGTCATTTTCGTCCTCCCAAGGCTTATTCTTGTCCAATTGGGGTTTTTAACCTATCTTGTGGATCCAATAAGTGATTTTGTGTCATTGGTTGAACATTTAAGTCATTTTCGTCCTCCGAATGCTTATTCTCGTCCAATTAGGGTTTTTAACCAATCTTGTGCATCCAATAAGTGATTTTGTGTCATTGGTTGAACATTTAAGTCATTTTCGTCCTCCGAATGCTTATTCTCGTCCAGCTAGGGTTTTTAACCAATCTAGTGCATCCAATAAGTGATTTTGTGTCATTGGTTGAACATTTAGGTCATTTTCATCCTCCCTAGGCTTATTCTCGTCTAGTTAGGGTTTTTAACCAATCTTGTGCATCCAATAAGTGATTTTGTGTCATTGGTTGAACATTTAGGTCATTTTCGTCCTCCCAAGGCTTATTCTCGTCCAATTAGGGTTTTTAACCAATCTTGTGCATCCAATAAGTGATTTTGTGTCATTGGTTGAACATTTAGGTCATTTTCGTCCTCCCAAGGCTTATTCTCGTCCAATTAGGGTTTTTAACCAATCTTGTGCATCCAATAAGTGATTTTGTGTCATTGGTTGAACATTTAGGTCATTTTCGTCCTCCCAAGGCTTATTCTCGCCCAAGTAGGGTTTTTAACCAATCTTGTGCATCCAATAAGTGATTTTGTGTCATTGGTTGAACATTTAGGTCATTTTCGTCCTCCCAAGGCTTATTCTCGTCCAATTAGGGTTTTTAACCAATCTTGTGCATCCAATAAGTGATTTTGTGTCATTGGTTGAACATTTAGGTCATTTTCGTCCTCCCTAGGCTTATTCTCGTCCAATTAGGGATTTTTAACAATCTTGTGCATCCAATAAGTGATTTTATGCCATTGGTTGAACATTTAGGTCATTTTCGTCCTCCCAAGGCATATTCTCGTCCAATTAGGGTTTTTTAACAATCTTGTGCATCCAATAAGTACATTTGTTTCATTGGTTGAACATTTAGGTCATTTATGTCCTCCAAAAGCTTATTCTCATCCAATTAGGGTTTTTAACCAATCTTGTGCATCCAATAAGTGATTTTGTGTCATTGGTTGAACATTTAGGTCATTTTCGTCCTCCCAAGGCTTATTCTCGTCCAATTAGGGTTTTTAACCAATCTTGTGCATCCAATAAGTGATTTTGTGTCATTGGTTGAACATTTAGGTCATTTTCGTCGTCCAAAGGCTTATTCTCGTATAATTAGGGTTTTTAACCAATCTTGTGCATCCAATAAGTGATTTTGTGTCATTGGTTGAACATTTAGGTCATTTTCGTCCTCCCAAGGCTTATTCTCGTCCAATTAGGGTTTTTAACCAATCTTGTGCATCCAATAAGTGATTTTGTGTCATTGGTTGAACATTATGTCATTTTCGTCCTCTGAATGCTTATTCTCGTCCAATTAGGGTTTTTAACCAATCTTGTGCATCCAATAAGTGATTTTGTGTCATTGGTTGAACATTTAAGTCATTTTCGTCCTTCGAATGCTTATTCTCGTCCAATTAGGGTTTTAAACCAATCTAGTGCATCCAATAAGTGATTTTATGTCATTGGTTGAACATTTAGGTCATTTTCGTCCTCCCTAGGCTTATTCTCGTCCAGTTAGGGTTTTTAACCAATCTTGTGCATCCAATAAGTGATTTTGTGTCATTGGTTGAACATTTAGGTCATTTTCGTCCTCCCAAGGCTTATTCTCGTCCAATTAGGGTTTTTAACCAATCTTGTGCATCCAA
This sequence comes from Cicer chorassanicum, assembly GCA_037974735.1. Classification (NCBI taxonomy): domain Eukaryota; kingdom Viridiplantae; phylum Streptophyta; class Magnoliopsida; order Fabales; family Fabaceae; genus Cicer; species Cicer chorassanicum. Next base: position 7,512 of record JBBPBP010001536.1, read on the forward strand.
TAAGTGATTTTGTGTCATTATTTGAACATTTAGGTCATTTTCGTTCTCCCAAGGCTTATTCTCGTCCAATTAGGGTTTTTAACCAATCTTGTGCATCCAATAAGTGATTTTGTGTCATTGGTTGAACATTTAGGTCATTTTCGTCCTCCCAAGGCTTATTCTCGTCCAATTAGGGTTTTTAACCAATCTTGTGCATCCAATAAGTGATTTTGTTTCATTGGTTTAACATTTGGGTCATTTTCGTTCTCCCTAGGCTTATTCTCGTTCAATTAGGGTTTTTAACCAATCTTGTGCATCCAATAAGTGATTTTGTGTCATTGTTTGAACATTTAGGTTATTTTCGTCCTCCCAAGCCTTATTCTCGTCCAATTAGGGTTTTTAACCAATCTTGTGCATCCAATAAGTACATTTATGTCATTGGTTGAACATTTGGGTCATTTTCGTCCTCCCAAGGCGTATTCTCGTCCAATTAGGGTTTTTAACCAATCTTGTGCATCCAATAAGTGATTTTGTGTCATTGGTTGAACATTTAGGTCATTTTCGTCCTCCCAAGGCTTATTCTCGTCCAATTAGGGTTTTTAACCAATCTTGTGCATCCAATAAGTGATTTTGTGTCGGTTGTTGAACATTTAGGTCATTTTCGTCCTCCCAAGGCTTATTCTCGTCCAATTAGGGTTTTTAACCAATCTTGTGCATCCAATAAGTGATTTTGTGTCCTTGGTTGAACATTTAGGTCATTTTCGTCCTCCCAAGGCTTATTCTCGTCCAATTAGGGTTTTAAACCAATCTTGTGCATCCAATAAGTGATTTTGTGTCATTGGTTGAACATTTAGGTCATTTTCGTCCTCCCAAGGTTTATTCTCGTCCAATTAGGGTTTTTAACCAATCTTGTGCATCCAATAAGTGATTTTGTGTCATTGGTAGAACATTTAGGTCATTTTCGTCCTCCCAAGGCTTAGTCTCGTCCATATAGGGAATTTAACCAATCTTGTGCATACAATAAATGATTTTGTGTCATTGGTTAAACATTTAGGTCATTTTTGTCCTCCCTAGGCTTATTCTCATCCAATTACGGTTTTTAACCAATCTTGTGCATCCAATAAGTACATTTGTGTCATTGGTTGAACATTTAGGTCTTTTTCGTCTTCCTAAGGCTTATTCTCGTCCAATTAGGGTTTTTAACCAATCTTGTGCATCCAATAAGTGATTTTGTGTCATTGGTTGAACATTTAGGTCATTTTCGTCCTCCCAAGGCTTATTCTCGTCCAATTAGGGTTTTTAACCAATCTTGTGCATCCAATAAGTGATTTTGTGTCATTGGTGGAACATTTAGGTCACTTTCGTCCTCCCAAGGCTTATTGTTGTTCAATTAAGGTTTTTAACCAATCTTGTGCATCCAATAAGTGATTTTGTGTCATTGGTTGAACATTTAGGTCATTTTCGTCCTCCCAAGGCTTATTCTCGTCCAATTAGGGTTTTTAACCAATCTTGTGCATCCAATAAGTACATTTGTGTCATTGGTTGAACATTTATGTCATTTTTGTCCTCCCAAGGCTTATTCTCGTCCAATTAGGGCTTTTAACCAATCTTGTGCATCCAATAAGTGATTTTGTGTCATTGGTTGAACATTTAGGTCATTTTCGTCCTCCCAAGGCTTATTCTCGTCCAATTAGGGTTTTTAACCAATCTTGTGCATCCAATAAGTGATTTTGTGTCATTGGTTGAACATTTAGGTCATTTTCGTCCTCCCAAGGCTTATTCTCGTCCAATTAGGGTTTTTAACCAATCTTGTGCATCCAATAAGTGATTTTGTGTCATTGGTTGAACATTTAGATCATTTTCGTCCTCCCAAGGCTTATTCTCGTCCAATTAGGGTTTTTAACCAATCTTCTGCATCCAATAAGTGATTTTGTGTCATTGGTTGAACATTTAGGTCATTTTCATCCTCCCAAGGCTTATTCTCGTCCAATTAGGGTTTTTAACCAATCTTGTGCATCCAATAAGTGATTTTGTGTCATTGGTTGAACATTTAGGTCATTTTCGTCCTCCCAAGGCTTATTCTCGTCCAATTAGGGTTTTTAACCAATCTTGTGCATCCAATAAGTACATTTGTGTTATTCGTTGAACATTTAGGTCATTTTCGTCCTCCCAAGACTTATTCTCGCCCAATTAGGGTTTTTAACCAATCTTGTGCATCCAATAAGTGATTTTGTGTCATTGGTTGAACATTTAGGTCATTTTCGTCCTCCCAAGGCTTATTCTCGTCCAATTAGGGTTTTTAACCAATCTTGTGCATCCAATAAGTGATTTTGTGTCATTGGTTGAACATTTAGGTCATATTCGTCCTCCCTTGGCTTATTCTCGTCCAATTAGGGTTTTTAACCGATCTTGTGAATCCAATAAGTACATTTGTGTCATTGGTTGAACATTTAGGTCATTTTCGTCCTCCCTAGGCTTATTCTCGTCCAATTAGGGTTTTTAACCGATCTTGTGCATCCAATAATTGATTTTATGTCATTGGTTGAACATTTAGGTCATTTTCGTCCTCCCTTGGCTTATTCTCGTCCAATTAGGGTTTTTAACCGATCTTGTGAATCCAATAAGTACATTTGTGTCATTGGTTGAACATTTAGGTCATTTTCGTCCTCCCTAGGCTTATTCTCATCCAATTAGTGTTTTAACCAATCTTGTGCATCCAATAAGTACATTTGTGTGATTGGTTGAACATTTAGGTCATTTTCGTCCTCCCAAGGCTTATTCTCGTCCAATTGGGGTTTTTAACCAATCTTGTGGATCCAATAAGTGATTTTGTGTTATTGGTTGAACATTTAAGTCATTTTCGTCCTCCAAATGCTTATTCTCGTCCAATTAGGGTTTTTAACCAATCTTGTGCATCCAATAAGTGATTTTGTGTCATTGGTTGAACATTTAAGTCATTTTCGTCCTCCGAATGCTTATTCTCGTCCAATTAGGGTTTATAACCAATCTTGTGCATCGAATAAGTGATTTTGTGTCATTGGTTGAACATTTAGGTCATTTTCGTCCTCCCAAGGCTTAGTCTCGTCCAATTAGGGTTTTTAACCAATCATGTGAATCCAATAACTACATTTGTGTCATTGGTTGAACATTTAGGTCATTTTCGTCCTCCCTAGGCTTATTCTCGTCCAATTAGGGTTTTTAACC
>JBBPBP010001538.1:0-10678 GCA_037974735.1 Cicer chorassanicum
GTCCAATTAGGGTTTTTAACGAATCTTGTGCATCCAATAAGTACATTTGTGTATTGGTTGAACATTTAGGTCATTTTCGTCCTCCCAAGGTTTATTCTCGTCCAATTAGGGTTTTTAACGAATCTTGTGCATCCATTAAATGATTTTGTGTCCTTGGTTGAACATTTAGGTCATTTTCGTCCTCCCTAGGCTTATTCTCGTCTAATTAGTGTTTTTAACCAATCTTGTGCATCCAATAAGTACATTTGTGTCATTGGTTGAACATTTAGGTCATTTTCGTCCTCCCAAGGCTTATTCTAGTCCAATTAGGATTTTTAACCAATCTTGTGCATCCAATAAGTGATTTTGTGCCATTGGTTGAACATTTAAGTCATTTTCGTCCTCTCAAGGGTTATTCTCGTCCAATTAAGGTTTTTAACCAATCTTGTGCATCCAATAAGTGAATTTGTGTCATTGGTTGAACATTTAGGTCAATTTCGTCCTCCCAAGGCTTATTCTCGTCCAATTAGGGTTTTCAACCAATCTTGTGCATCCAATAAGTGATTTTGCGTCATTGGTCTAACATTTAGGCCATTTTCGTCCTTCCTAGGCTTATTCTCGTCCAATTAGGGTTTTTAACCAATCTTGTGCATCCAATAAGTGATTTTGTGCCATTGGTTGAACATTTAGGTCAATTTTGTCCTCCCAAGGCTTATTCTCGTCCAATTAGGGTTTTTAACCAATCTTGTGCATCCAATAAGTACATTTGTGTCATTGGTTGATCATTTAGGTCATTTTCGTCCTCCCAAGGCTTATTCTCGTCCAATTAGGGTTTTTTTACCAATCTTGTGCATACAATAAGTGATTTTGTGTCATTGGTTGAACATTTAGGTCATTTCGTCCTCCAAAGGCTTATTCTCGTCCAATTAGGGTTTTTAACCAATCTTGTGCATCCAATAAGTACATTTGTGTCATTGGTTGAACATTTAGGTCATTTTAGTCCTCCCTAGGCTTATTCTCGTCTAATTAGGGTTTTTAACCAATCTTGTGCATCCAATAAGTACATTTGTGTCATTGGTTGAACATTTAGGTCATTTTCGTCCTCCCAAGGCTTATTCTCGTCCAATTAGGGTTTTTAACCAATCTTGTGCATCCAATAAGTGATTTTGTGTCATTGGTCTAACTTTTAGGTCATGTTCACCCTCTCAATGCTTATTCTCGTCCAATTAGGGTTTTTAACCAATCTTGGGCATCCAATAAGTGATTTTGTGTCATTGGTTGAACATTTAGGTCATTTTCGTCCTCCCTAGGCTTATTCTCGTCCAATTAGGGTTTTTAACCAATCTTGTGCATCCAATAAGTACATTTGTGTCATTGGTTGAACATTTAGGTCATTTTCGTCCTCCCAATGCTTAATCTCGTCCAATTAGGGTTTTTAACCAATCTTGTGCATCCAATAAGTGATTTTGTGTCATTGGTTGAACATTTAGGTCATTTTCGTCCTCCCTAGGCTTATTCTCGTCCAATTAGGGTTTTTAACCAATCTTGTGCATCCAATAAGTGATTTTGTGTCATTGGTTGAACATTTAGGTAATTTTCGACCTCCCAAGGCTTATTCTCGTCCAATTAGGGTTTTTAACCAATCTTGTGCATCCAATAAGTGATTTTGTGTCATTTGTTGAACATTTAGGTCATTTTCGTCCTCCCTAGGCTTATTCTCGTCCAATTAGGGTTTTTAACCAACTTTTGCATCCAATAAGTACATTTGTGTCATTGGTTGAACATTTAGGTCATTTTCGTCCTCCCAAGGCTTATTCTAGTCCAATTAGGATTTTTAACCAATCTTGTGCATCCAATAAGTGATTTTGTGCCATTGGTTGAACATTTAGGTCATTTTCGTCCACTCAAGGGTTATTCTCGTCCAATTAGGGTTTTCAACCAATCTTGTGCATCCACTAAGTGATTTTGTTTCATTGGTTGAACATTTAGGCCATTTTCATCCTTCCTAGGCTTATTCTCGTCCAATTAGGGTTTTTAACCAATCTTGTGCATCCAATAAGTGATTTTGTGTCATTGGTTGAACATTTAGGTCATTTTCGTCCTCACAAGGCTTATTCTCGTCCAATTAGGGTTTTTAACCAATCTTGTGCATCCAATAAGTGATTTTGTATCATTGGTTGAACATTTAGGTCATTTTCGTCCTCCCAAGGCTTATTCTCCTCTAATTAGGGTTTTTAACCAATCTTGAGCATCCAATAAATGATTTTGTGTCATTGGTTGAACATTTAGGTCATTTTCGTCCTCCCAAGGCTTATTCTCGTCCAATTAGGGTTTTTAACCAATCTTGTGCATCCAATAAGTGATTTTGTGTCATTGGTTGAACATTTAGGTAATTTTCGACCTCCCAAGGCTTATTCTCGTCCAATTAGGGTTTTTAACCAATCTTGTGCATCCAATAAGTGATTTTGTGTCATTTGTTGAACATTTGGTCATTTTCGTCCTCCCTAGGCTTATTCTCGTCCAATTAGGGTTTTTAACCAATCTTTTGCATCCAATAAGTACATTTGTGTCATTGGTTGAACATTGAGGTCATTTTCGTCCTCCCAAGGCTTATTCTAGTCCAATTAGGATTTTTAACCAATCTTGTGCATCCAATAAGTGATTTTGTGCCATTGGTTGAACATTTAGGTCATTTTCGTCCTCTCAAGGGTTATTCTCGTCCAATTAGGGTTTTCAACCAATCTTGTGCATCCACTAAGTGATTTTGTTTCATTGGTTGAACATTTAGGCCATTTTCATCCTCCCTAGGCTTATTCTCGTCCAATTAGGGTTTTTAACCAATCTTGTGCATCCAATAAGTGATTTTGTGCCATTGGTTGAACATTTAGGTCATTTTCGTCCTCTCAAGGGTTATTCTCGTCCAATTAGGGTTTTTAACCAATCTTGTGCATCCAATTAGTGATTTTGTGTCATTGGTTGAACATTTAGGTCATTTTCGTCCTCCCAAGGCTTATTCTCGTCCAATTAGTGTTTTTAACCAATCTTGTGCATCCAATAAGTGATTTTGTATCATTGGTTGAACATTTAGGTCATTTTCGTCCTCCCAAGGCTTATTCTCCTCCAATTAGGGTTTTTAACCAATCTTGAGCATCCAATAAATGATTTTGTGTCATTGGTTGAACATTTAGGTCATTTTCGTCCTCCCAAGGCTTATTCTCGTCCAATTAGGGTTTTTAACCAATCTTGTGCATCCAATAAGTGATTTTGTATCATTGGTTGAACATTTAGGTCATTTTCGTCCTCCCAAGGCTTATTCTCCTCCAATTAGGGTTTTTAACCAATATTGAGTATCCAATAAATGATTTTGTGTCATCGGTTGAACATTTAGGTCATTTTCGTCCTCCCAAGGCTTATTCTCCTCCAATTAGGGTTTTTAACCAATATTGAGCATCCAATAAATGATTTTGTGTCATTGGTTGAACATTTAGGTCATTTTCGTCCTCCCAAGGCTTATTCTCGTCCAATTAGGGTTTTTAACCAATCTTGTGCATCCAATAAGTGATTTTGTGTCATTGGTTGAACATTTAGGTAATTTTCGACCTCCCAAGGCTTATTCTCGTCCAATTAGGGATTTTAACCAATCTTGTGCATCCAATAAGTGATTTTGTGTCATTGGTTGAACATTTAGGTCATTTTCGTCCTCCCTAGGCTTATTCTCGTCCAATTAGGGATTTTAACCAATCTTTTGCATCCAATAAGTACATTTGTGTCATTGGTTGAACACTTAGGTCATTTTCGTCCTCCCTAGGCTTATTCTCGTCCAATTAGGGTTTTTAACCAATCTTGGGCATCCAATAAGTGATTTTGTGTCATTGGTTGAACATTTAGGTCATTTTCGTCCTCCCAAAGCTTAATCTCGTCCAATTAGGGTTTTTAACCAAACTTGTTCATCCAATAAGTGATTTTGTGTCATTGGTCTAACATTTAGGTCATGTTCACCCTCTCAATGCTTATTCTCGACCAATTAGGGTTTTGAACCAATCTTGTGCATCCAATAAGCGATTTTGTGCCATTGGTTGGACATTTAGGTTATTTTCGTCCTCAGAAGGCTTATTCTTGTCCAATTAGGGTTTTTAACGAATCTTGTGCATCCAATAAGTACATTTGTGTATTGGTTGAACATTTAGGTCATTTTCGTCCTCCCAAGGTTTATTCTCGTCCAATTAGGGTTTTTAACGAATCTTGTGCATCCATTAAATGATTTTGTGTCCTTGGTTGAACATTTAGGTCATTTTCGTCCTCCCTAGGCTTATTCTCGTCTAATTAGTGTTTTTAACCAATCTTGTGCATCCAATAAGTACATTTGTGTCATTGGTTGAACATTTAGGTCATTTTCGTCCTCCCAAGGCTTATTCTAGTCCAATTAGGATTTTTAACCAATCTTGTGCATCCAATAAGTGATTTTGTGCCATTGGTTGAACATTTAAGTCATTTTCGTCCTCTCAAGGGTTATTCTCGTCCAATTAGGGTTTTTAACCAATCTTGTGCATCCAATAAGTGAATTTGTGTCATTGGTTGAACATTTAGGTCAATTTCGTCCTCCCAAGGCTTATTCTCGTCCAATTAGGGTTTTCAACCAATCTTGTGCATCCAATAAGTGATTTTGCGTCATTGGTCTAACATTTAGGCCATTTTCGTCCTTCCTAGGCTTATTCTCGTCCAATTAGGGTTTTTAACCAATCTTGTGCATCCAATAAGTGATTTTGTGCCATTGGTTGAACATTTAGGTCAATTTTGTCCTCCCAATGCTTATTCTCGTCCAATTAAGGTTTTTAACCAATCTTGTGCATCCAATAAGTACATTTGTGTCATTGGTTGATCATTTAGGTCATTTTCGTCCTCCCAAGGCTTATTCTCGTCCAATTAGGGTTTTTTTACCAATCTTGTGCATCCAATAAGTGATTTTGTGTCATTGGTTGAACATTTTGGTCATTTTCGTCCTCCCAAGGCTTATTCTCATCCAATTAAGGTTTTTAACCAATCTTGTGCATCTAATAAATTATTTTGTGTCATTGGATGAACATTTAGGTCATTTTCGTCCTCCGAAGGCTTATTCTCGTCCAATTAGGGTTTTTAACCAATCTTGTGCATCCAATAAGTGATTTTGTGTCATTGGTTGAACATTTAGGTAATTTTCGTCCTCCCAAGGCTTATTCTCGTCCAATTTGGGTTTTTAACCAATCTTGTGCATCCAATAAGTACATTTGTGTCATTGGTTGAACATTTAGGTCATTTTCACCGACTTAATGCTTATTCTCGACCAATTAGGATTTTGAACCAATCTTGTCCATCCAATAAGTGATTTTGTGTCATAGGTTGAACATTTAGGTCATTTTCGTCCTCCCTAGGCTTATTCTCGTCCAATTAGGGTTTTCAACCAATCATGTGCATCCACTAAGTGATTTTGTGTCATTGGTTGAACATTTAGGCCATTTTCATCCTTCCTAGGCTTATTCTCGTCCAATTAGGGTTTTTAACCAATCTTGTGCATCCAATAAGTGATTTTGTGCCATTGGTTGAACATTTAGGTCATTTTCGTCCTCGCAAGGCTTATTCTCGTCCAATTAGGGTTTTTAACGAATCTTGTGTATCCAATAAGTACATTTGTGTATTGGTTGAACATTTAGGTCATTTTCGTCCTCCCAAGGCTATTTCTCGTCCAATTAGGGTTTTTAACCAATCTTGTGCATCCATTAAATGATTTTGTGTCATTGGTTGAACATTTAGGTCATTTTCGTCCTCCCTAGGCTTATTCTCGTCTAATTAGTGTTTTTAACCAATCTTGTGCATCCAATAAGTACATTTGTGTCATTGGTTGAACATTTAGGTCATTTTCGTCCTCCCAAGGCTTATTCTAGTCCAATTAGGATTTTTAACCAATCTTGTGCATCCAATAAGTGATTTTGTGCCATTGGTTGAACATTTAGGTCATTTTCGTCCTCTCAAGGGTTATTCTGGTCCAATTAGGGTTTTTAACCAATCTTGTGCATCCAATAAGTGATTTTGTGTCATTGGTTGAATATTTAGGTCATTTTCGTCCTTCCAAGGCTTATTCTCGTTCAATTAGGGTTTTTAACCAATCTTGTGCATCCATTTAGTGATTTTGTGTCATTGGTTGAACATTTAGGTCATTTTCGTCCTCTCAAGGGTTATTCCCGTCAAATTAGGGTTTTTAACAAATCTTGTGCATCCAATAAGTACATTTGTGTCATTGGTTGAACATTTAGGTCATTTTCGTCCTCCCAAGGCTTATTCTCGTCCAATTAGGGTTTTTAACCAATCTTGTGCATCCAATAAGTACATTTGTGTCATTGGTTGAACATTAAGGTCATTTTCGTCCTCCCAAGTTTTCTTCTCGTCCAATTAGGGTTTTTAACCAATCTTGTGCATCCAATAAGTACATTTGTGTCATTGGTTGAACATTTAGGTCATTTTCGTCCTCCCAAGGCTTATTCTCGTCCAATTAGGGTTTTTAACCAATCTTGTGCATCCATTAAATGATTTTGTGTCATTGGTTGAACATTTAGGTCATTTTCGTCCTCCCTAGGCTTATTCTCGTCTAATTAGTGTTTTTAACCAATCTTGTGCATCCAATAAGTACATTTGTGTCATTGGTTGATCATTTAGGTCATTTTCGTCCTCCCAAGGCTTATTCTAGTCCAATTAGGATTTTTAACCAATCTTGTGTATCCAATAAGTGATTTTGTGCCATTGGTTGAACATTTAGGTCATTTTCGTCTTCTCAAGGGTTATTCTCGTCCAATTAGGGTTTTTAACCAATCTTGTGCATCCAATAAGTGAATTTGTGTCATTGGTTGAACATTTAGGTCAATTTCGTCCTCCCAAGGCTTATTCTCGTCCAATTAGGGTTTTTAACCAATCTTGTGCATCCAATAAGTGATTTTGTGTCATTGGTTGAACATTTTGGTCATTTTCGTCCTCCCAAGGCTTATTCTCATCCAATTAAGGTTTTTAACCAATCTTGTGCATCTAATAAATTATTTTGTGTCATTGGATGAACATTTAGGTCATTTTCGTCCTCCGAAGGCTTATTCTCGTCCAATTAGGGTTTTTAACCAATCTTGTGCATCCAATAAGTGATTTTGTGTCATTGGTTGAACATTTAGGTAATTTTCGTCCTCCCAAGGCTTATTCTCGTCCAATTTGGGTTTTTAACCAATCTTGTGCATCCAATAAGTACATTTGTGTCATTGGTTGAACATTTAGGTCATTTTCACCGACTTAATGCTTATTCTCGACCAATTAGGATTTTGAACCAATCTTGTGCATCCAATAAGTGATTTTGTGTCATAGGTTGAACATTTAGGCCATTTTCATCCTTCCTAGGCTTATTCTCGTCCAATTTGGGTTTTTAACCAATCTTGTGCATCCAATAAGTGATTTTGTGTCATTGGTTGAATATTTAGGTCATTTTCGTCCTCCCGAGGCTTATTCTCGACCAATTAGGGTTTTGAACCAATCTTGTGCATCCAATAAGTGATTTTGTGCCATTGGTTGGACATTTAGGTCATTTTCGTCCTTGGAAGGCTTATTCTCGTCCAATTAGGGTTTTTAACGAATCTTGTGCATCCAATAAGTACATTTGTGTATTGGTTGAACATTTAGGTCATTTTCGTCCTCCCAAGGTTTATTCTCGTCCAATTAGGGTTTTTAACCAATCTTGTGAATCCATTAAATGATTTTGTGTCCTTGGTTGAACATTTAGGTCATTTTCGTCCTCCCTAGGCTTATTCTCGTCTAATTAGTGTTTTTAACCAATCTTGTGCATCCAATAAGTACATTTGTGTCATTGGTTGAACATTTAGGTTATTTTCGTCCTCCCAAGGCTTATTCTAGTCCAATTAGGATTTTTAACCAATCTTGTGCATTTAATAAGTGATTTTGTGCCATTGGTTGAACATTTAGGTCATTTTCGTCCTCTCAAGGGTTATTCTCGTCCAATTAGGGTTTTTAACCAATCTTGTGCATCCAATAAGTGAATTTGTGTCATTGGTTGAACATTTAGGTCAATTTCGTCCTCCCAAGGCTTATTCTCGTCCAATTAGGGTTTTTAACCAATCTTGTGCATCCAATAAGTGATTTTGTGTCATTGGTTGAACATTTTGGTCATTTTCGTCCTCCCAAGGCTTATTCTCATCCAATTAAGGTTTTTAACCAATCTTGTGCATCTAATAAATTATTTTGTGTCATTGGATGAACATTTAGGTCATTTTCGTCCTCCGAAGGCTTATTCTCGTCCAATTAGGGTTTTTAACCAATCTTGTGCATCCAATAAGTGATTTTGTGTCATTGGTTGAACATTTAGGTAATTTTCGTCCTCCCAAGGCTTATTCTCGTCCAATTTGGGTTTTTAACCAATCTTGTGCATCCAATAAGTACATTTGTGTCATTGGTTGAACATTTAGGTCATTTTCACCGACTTAATGCTTATTCTCGACCAATTAGGATTTTGAACCAATCTTGTGCATCCAATAAGTGATTTTGTGTCATAGGTTGAACAATTAGGTCATTTTCGTCCTCCCTAGGCTTATTCTCGTCCAATTAGGGTTTTCAACCAATCATGTGCATCCACTAAGTGATTTTGTGTCATTGGTTGAACATTTAGGCCATTTTCATCCTTCCTAGGCTTATTCTCGTCCAATTAGGGTTTTTAACCAATCTTGTGCATCCAATAAGTGATTTTGTGCCATTGGTTGAACATTTAGGTCATTTTCGTCCTCGCAAGGCTTATTCTCGTCCAATTAGGGTTTTTAACGAATCTTGTGTATCCAATAAGTACATTTGTGTATTGGTTGAACATTTAGGTCATTTTCGTCCTCCCAAGGCTATTTCTCGTCCAATTAGGGTTTTTAACCAATCTTGTGCATCCATTAAATGATTTTGTGTCATTGGTTGAACATTTAGGTCATTTTCGTCCTCCCTAGGCTTATTCTCGTCTAATTAGTGTTTTTAACCAATCTTGTGCATCCAATAAGTACATTTGTGTCATTGGTTGAACATTTAGGTCATTTTCGTCCTCCCAAGGCTTATTCTAGTCCAATTAGGATTTTTAACCAATCTTGTGCATCCAATAAGTGATTTTGTGCCATTGGTTGAACATTTAGGTCATTTTCGTCCTCTCAAGGGTTATTCTCGTCCAATTAGGGGTTTTAACAAATCTTGTGCATCCAATAAGTGATTTTGTGTCATTGGTTGAACATTTAGGTCATTTTCGTCCTCCCAAGGCTTATTCTCGTCCAATTAGGGTTTTTAACCAATCTTGTGCATCCAATAAGTGATTTTGTGTCATTGGTTGAACATTTAGGTAATTTTCGACCTCCCAAGGCTTATTCTCGTCCAATTAGGGTTTTTAACCAATCTTGTGAATCCATTAAATGATTTTGTGTCCTTGGTTGAACATTTAGGTCATTTTCGTCCTCCCTAGGCTTATTCTCGTCTAATTAGTGTTTTTAACCAATCTTGTGCATCCAATAAGTACATTTGTGTCATTGGTTGAACATTTAGGTCATTTTCGTCCTCCCAAGGCTTATTCTATTCCAATTAGGATTTTTAACCAATCTTGTGCATTTAATAAGTGATTTTGTGCCATTGGTTGAACATTTAGGTCATTTTCGTCCTCTCAAGGGTTATTCTCGTCCAATTAGGGTTTTTAACCAATCTTGTGCATCCAATAAGTGAATTTGTGTCATTGGTTGAACATTTAGGTCAATTTCGTCCTCCCAAGGCTTATTCTCGTCCAATTAGGGTTTTCAACCAATCTTGTGCATCCAATAAGTGATTTTGCGTCATTGGTCTAACATTTAGGCCATTTTCGTCCTTCCTAGGCTTATTCTCGTCCAATTAGGGTTTTTAACCAATCTTGTGCATCCAATAAGTGATTTTGTGCCATTGGTTGAACATTTAGGTCAATTTTGTCCTCCCAAGGCTTATTCTCGTCCAATTAAGGTTTTTAACCAATCTTGTGCATCCAATAAGTACATTTGTGTCATTGGTTGATCATTTAGGTCATTTTCGTCCTCCCAAGGCTTATTCTCGTCCAATTAGGGTTTTTTTACCAATCTTGTGCATCCAATAAGTGATTTTGTGTCATTGGTTGAACATTTTGGTCATTTTCGTCCTCCCAAGGCTTATTCTCATCCAATTAAGGTTTTTAACCAATCTTGTGCATCTAATAAATTATTTTGTGTCATTGGATGAACATTTAGGTCATTTTCGTCCTCCGAAGGCTTATTCTCGTCCAATTAGGGTTTTTAACCAATCTTGTGCATCCAATAAGTGATTTTGTGTCATTGGTTGAACATTTAGGTAATTTTCATCCTCCCAAGGCTTATTCTCGTCCAATTTGGGTTTTTAACCAATCTTGTGCATCCAATAAGTACATTTGTGTCATTGGTTGAACTTTTAGGTCATTTTCACCGACTTAATGCTTATTCTCGACCAATTAGGATTTTGAACCAATCTTGTCCATCCAATAAGTGATTTTGTGTCATAGGTTGAACATTTAGGTCATTTTCGTCCTCCCTAGGCTTATTCTCGTCCAATTAGGGTTTTCAACCAATCATGTGCATCCACTAAGTGATTTTGTGTCATTGGTTGAACATTTAGGCCATTTTCATCC
>JBBPBP010001539.1:0-10671 GCA_037974735.1 Cicer chorassanicum
TCGTCCTCCCAAGGCTTATTCTCGTCCAATTAGGGTTTTTAACAAATCTTATGCATCCAATAAGTGATTTTGTGTCATTGTTTGAACATTTAGGTCATTTTTGTCCTCCCAAGGCTTATTCTCGTCCAATTAGGGTTTTTAACCAATCTTGTGCATCCAATAAGTGATTTTGTGTCATTGTTTGAACATTTAGGTCATTTTCGTCCTCCCAAGGATTATTCTCGTCCAATTAGGGTTTTTAAGCAATCTTGTGCATCCAATAAGTACATTTGTGTCATTGGTTTAACATTTAGGTCATTTTCGTCCTCCCAAGACTTATTCTCGTCCAATTAGGGGTTTTAACCAATTTTGTGCTTCCAATAAGTACATTTGTGTCATTGGTTGAACATTTAGGTCATTTTCGTCCTCCCAAGGCTTATTCTCGTCCAATTAGCGTTTTTAACCAATCTTGTGCATCCAATAAGTGATTTTGTGTCATTGGTTGAACATTTAGGTCATTTTCGTCCTCCCAAGGCTTATTCTCCTCCAATTAGGGTTTTTAACCAATCTTGTGCATCCAATAAGTGATTTTGTGTCATTGGTTGAACATTTAGGTCATTTTCGTCCTCCCTAGGCTTATTCTCGTCCAATTAGGGTTTTGTGCATCCAATTAGTACATTTGTGTCATTGGTTGAACATTTAGGTCATTTTCGTCCTCCCAAGACTTATTCTCCTCCAATTAGGGTTTTTAACCAATCTTGTGCATCCAATAAGTGATTTTGTGTCATTGGTTGAACATTTAGGTCATTTTCGTCCTCCCAAGGCTTATTCTCGTCCAATTAGGGTTTTTAACCAATCTTGTGCATCCAATAAGTGATTTTGTGTCATTGGTTGAACATTTAGGTCATTTTCGTCCTCCCAAGGCTTATTCTCGTCCAATTAGGGTTTTTAACCAATCTTGTGCATCCAATAAGTGATTTTGTGTCATTGGTTGAACATTTAGGTCATTTTCGTCCTCCCAAGGCTTATTCTCGCCCAAGTAGGGTTTTTAACCAATCTTGTGCATCCAATAAGTGATTTTGTGTCATTGGTTGAACATTTAGGTCATTTTCGTCCTCCCAAGGCTTATTCTCGTCCAATTAGGGTTTTTAACCAATCTTGTGCATCCAATAAGTGATTTTGTGTCATTGGTTGAACATTTAGGTCATTTTCGTCCTCCCAAGGCTTATTCTCGTCCAATTAGGGTTTTTAAGCAATCTTGTGCATCCAATAAGTGATTTAGTGTCATTGGTTGAACATTTAGGTCATTTTCTTCCTCCCAAGGCTTATTCTCGTCCAATTAGGGTTTTTAACCAATCTTGTGCATCCAATAAGTGATTTTGTGTCATTGGTTGAACATTTAGGTCATTTTCGTCCTCCCAAGGCTTATTCTCGTCCAATTAGGGTTTTTAACCAATCTTGTGCATCCAATAAGTGATTTTGTGTCATTGGTTGAACATTTAGGTCATTTTCGTCCTCCCAAGGCTTATTCTCGTCCAATTAGGGTTTTTAACCAATCTTGTGCATCCAATAAGTAAATTTGTGTCATTGGTTAAACATTTAGGTCATTTTCGTCCTCCCAAGGCTTATTCTCGTCCAATTAGGGTTTTTAACCAATCTTGTGCATCCAATAAGTACATTTGTGTCATTGGTTGAACATTTAGGTCATTATCGTCCTCCTAAGGCTTATTCTCGTCCAATTAGGGTTTTTAACCAATCTTGTGCATCCAATAAGTGATTTTGTGTCATTGGTTGAACATTTAGGTCATTTTCGTCCTCCCAAGGCTTATTCTCGTCCAATTAGGGTTTTTAACCAATCTTGTGCATCCAATAAGTGATTTTGTGTCATTATTTGAACATTTAGGTCATTTTCGTTCTCCCAAGGCTTATTCTCGTCCAATTAGGGTTTTTAACCAATCTTGTGCATCCAATAAGTGATTTTGTGTCATTGGTTGAACATTTAGGTCATTTTCGTCCTCCCAAGGCTTATTCTCGTCCAATTAGGGTTTTTAACCAATCTTGCGCATCCAATAAGTATATTTGTGTCATTGGTTGAACATTTCGGTCATTTTCGTCCTTCAAAGGCTTATTCTCGTCCAATTAGGGTTTTTAACCAATCTTGTGCATCCAATAAGTGATTTTGTGTCATTGGTTGAACATTTAGGTCATTTTCGTCCTCCCAAGGCTTATTCTCGTCCAATTAGGGTTTTTAACCAATCTTGAGCATCCAATAAGTACATTTGTGTCATTGGTTGAACATTTATGTCATTTTCGTCCTCCCAAGGCTTATTCTCGTCCAATTAGGGTTTTTAACCAATCTTGTGCATCCAATAAGTGATTTTGTGTCATTGGTTGAACATTTAGGTCATTTTCGTCCTCCCAAGGCTTATTCTCGTCCAATTAGGGTTTTTAACCAATCTTGTGCATCCAATAAGTGATTTTGTGTCATTGGTTGAACATTTAGGTCATTTTCGTCCTCCCAAGGCTTATTCTCGCCCAAGTAGGGTGTTTAACCAATCTTGTGCATCCAATAAGTGATTTTGTGTCATTGGTTGAACATTTAGGTCATTTTCGTCCTCCCAAGGCTTATTCTCGTCCAATTAGGGTTTTTAACCAATCTTGTGCATCCAATAAGTGATTTTGTGTCATTGGTTGAAAATTTAGGTCATTTTCGTCCTCCAATGGCTTATTCTCGTCCAATTAGGGTTTTTAACCAATCTTCTGCATCCAATAAGTGATTTTGTGTCATTGGTTGAACATTTAGGTCATTTTCGTCCTCCCAAGGCTTATTCTCGTCCAATTAGGGTTTTTAACCAATCTTGTGCATCCAATTAGTGATTTTGTGTCATTTGTTGAACATTTAGGTCATTTTCGTCCTCCCAAGGCTTATTCTCGTCCAATTAGGGTTTTTAACCAATCTTGTGCATCCAATAAGTGATTTTGTGTCATTGGTTGAACATTTAGGTCATTTTCGTCCTCCCAAGGCTTATTCTCGTCCAATTAGGGTTTTTAACCAATCTTGTGCATCCAATAAGTACATTTGTGTCATTGGTTGAACATTTAGGTCATTTTCGTCCTCCTAAGGCTTATTCTCGTCCAATTAGGGTTTTTAACCAATCTTCTGAATCCGATAAGTGATTTTGTGTCATTGGTTGAACATTTAGGTCATTTTCGTCCTCCCAATGCTTATTCTCGTCCAATTAGGGTTTTTAACCAATCTTGCGCATCCAATTAGTGATTTTGTGTCATTTGTTGAACATTTAGGTCATTTTCGTCCTCCCAAGGCTTATTCTCGTCCAATTAGGGTTTTTAACCAATCTTGTGCATCCAATAAGTGATTTTGTGTCATTGGTTGAACATTTAGGTCATTTTCGTCCTCCCAAGGCTTATTCTCGTCCAATTACAGTTTTTAACCAATCTTGTGCATCCATTAAGTACATTTGTGTCATTGGTTGAACATTTAGGTCATTTTCGTCCTCCCAAGGCTTATTCTCGTCCAATTCGGGTTTTTAACCAATCTTGTGCATCCAATAAGTACATTTGTGTCATTGGTTGAACATTTACGTCATTTTCGTCCTCCCAAGGCTTATTCTCGTCCAGTTACGGTTTTTATCCAATCTTGTGCATCCAATAAGTGATTTTGTGTCATTGGTTGAACATTTAGGTCATTTTCGTCCTCCCAAGGCTTATTCTCGTCCAATTAGGGTTTTTAACCAATCTTGTGCATCCAATAAGTGATTTTGTGTCATTGGTTGAACATTTAGGTCATTTTCGTCCTCCCAAGGCTTATTCTCGTCCAATTAGGGTTTTTAACCAATCTTGTGCATCCAATAAGTGATTTTGTGTCGTTGGATGAACAATTAGGTCATTTTCGTCCTCCCAAGGCTTACTCTCGTCCAATTAGGGTTTTTAACCAATCTTGTGCATCCAATAAGTACATTTGTGTCATTGGTTGAACATTTAGGTCATTTTCGTCCTCCCAAGGCTTATTCTCGTCCAATTAGGGTTTTTAACCAATCTTGTGCATCCAATAAGTGATTTTGTGTCATTGGTTGAACATTTAGGTCATTTTCGTCCTCCCAAGGCTTTTTCTCGTCCAATTAGGTTTTTTAACAAATCTTGTGCATCCAATAAGTGATTTTGTGTCATTGGTTGAACATTTAGGTCATTTTCGTCCCCCCAAGGCTTATTCTCGTCCAATTAGGGTTTTTAACCAATCTTGTGCATCCAATAAGTGATTTTGTGTCATTGGTTGAACATTTAGGTCATTTTCGTCCTCCCAAGGCTTATTCTCGTCAAATTAGGGTTTTTAACCAATCTTGTGCATCCAATAAGTGATTATGTGTCATTGTTTGAACATTTGGGTCATTTTCGTCCTCCCAATACTTATTCTCGTCCAATTAGGGTTTTTAACCAATCTTGTGCATCCAATAAGAGATTTTGTGTCATTGTTTAAACATTTAGGTTATTTTCGTCCTCCCAAGGCTTATTCTCGTCCAATTAGGGTTTTTAACCAATCTTGTGCATCCAATAAGTGATTTTGTGTCATTGTTTGAACATTTAGGTTATTTTCGTCCTCCCAAGGCATATTCTCCTCCAATTAGGGTTTTACACCAATTTTGTGCATCCAATAAGTACATTTGTGTCATTGGTTGAACATTTAGGTCATTTTCGTCCTCCCAAGGCTTATTCTCGTCCAGTTAGGGTTTTTAACCAATCTTGTGCATCCAATAAGTGATTTTGTGCCATAATTTGAACATTTAGGTCATTTTCGTCCTCCCAATGCTTATTCTCGTCCAATTAAGGTTTTTAACCAATCTTGTGCATCCAATTAGTACTTTTGTGTCATTGGTTGAACATTTAGGTCATTATTGTCCTCCCAAGGCTTATTCTCGTCCAATTAGGGTTTTTAACCAATCTTGTGCATCCAATAAGTGATTTTATGTCATTGGTTGAACATTTAGGTCATTTTCGTCCTCCTAAAGCTTATTCTCGTCCAATTAGGGTTTTTAACCAATCTTGTGCATCCAATAAGTGATTTTGTGTCATTGGTTGAACATTTAGGTCATTTTCGTCCTCCCTAGGCTTATTCTCGTCCAATTAGGGTTTTGTGCATCCAATTAGTACATTTGTGTCATTGGTTGAACATTTAGGTCATTTTCGTCCTCCCAAAGCTTATTTTCGTCCAATTAGGGTTTTTAACCAATCTTGTGCATCCAATAAGTGATTTTGTGTCATTGTTTGAACATTTTGGTCATTTTCGTCCTCCCAAGGCTTATTCTCGTCCAATTAGGGTTTTTAAGCAATCTTGTGCATCCAATAAGTACATTTGTGTCATTGGTTGAACATTTAGGTCATTTTCGTCCTCCCAAGACTTATTCTCGTCCAATTAGGGTTTTTAACCAATTTTGTGCTTCCAATAAGTACATTTGTGTCATTGGTTGAACATTTAGGTCATTTTCGTCCTCCCAAGGCTTATTCTCGTCCAATTAGGGTTTTTAACCAATCTTGTGCATCCAATAAGTGATTTTGTGTCATAGGTTGAACATTTAGGTCATTTTCGTCCTCCCTAGGCTTATTCTTGTCCAATTAGTGTTTTGTGCATCCAATTAGTACATTTGTGTCATTGGTTGAACATTTAGGTCATTTTCGTCCTCCCTAGGCTTATTCTCGTCCAATTAGGGTTTTTAACTAATCTTGTGCATCCAATAAGTGATTTTGTGTCATTGGTTGAACATTTAGGTCATTTTCGTCCTCCCAAGGCTTATTCTCCTCCAATTAGGGTTTTTAACCAATCTTGTGCATCCAATAAGTTATTTTGTGTCATTGGTTGAACATTTAGGTCATTATCGTCCTCCCAAGGCTTATTCTCGTCCAATTAGGGTTTTTAACCAATCTTGTGCATCCAATAAGTGATTTTGTGCCATAATTTGAACATTTAGGTCATTTTCGTCCTCCCAAGGCTTATTCTCGTCCAATTAAGGTTTTTAACCAATCTTGTGCATCCAATTAGTATTTTTGTGTCATTGGTTGAACATTTAGGTCATTTTCTTCCTCCCAAGGATTATTTTTGTCCAATTAGGGTTTTTAACTAATCTTGTGCATCCAATAAGTGATTTTGTGTCATTGGTTGAACATTTAGGTCATTATCGTCCTCCCAAGGCTTATTCTCGTCCAATTAGGGTTTTTAACCAATCTTGTGCATCCAATAAGTGATTTTGTGTCATTGTTTGAACATTTAGGTCATTTTCGTCCTCCCAAGGCTTATTCTCGTCCAATTAGGGTTTTTAAGCAATCTTGTGCATCCAATAAGTACATTTGTGTCATTGGTTGAACATTTAGGTCATTTTCGTTCTCCCAAGACTTATTCTCGTCCAATTAGGGTTTTTAACCAATTATGTGCATCCAATAAGTACATTTGTGTCATTGGTTGAACATTTAGGTCATTTTCGTCCTCCCAAGGCTTATTCTCGTCCAATTAGGGTTTTTAACCAATCTTGTGCATCCAATAAGTGATTTTGTGTCATTGGTTGAACATTTAGGTCATTTTCGTCCTCCCTAGGCTTATTCTCGTCCAATTAGGGATTTTTAACAATCTTGTGCATCCAATAAGTGATTTTATGCCATTGGTTGAACATTTAGGTCATTTTCGTCCTCCCAAGGCATATTCTCGTCCAATTAGGGTTTTTTAACAATCTTGTGCATCCAATAAGTACATTTGTTTCATTGGTTGAACATTTAGGTCATTTATGTCCTCCAAAAGCTTATTCTCATCCAATTAGGGTTTTTAACCAATCTTGTGCATCCAATAAGTGATTTTGTGTCATTGGTTGAACATTTAGGTCATTTTCGTCCTCCCAAGGCTTATTCTCGTCCAATTAGGGTTTTTAACCAATCTTGTGCATCCAATAAGTGATTTTGTGTCATTGGTTGAACATTTAGGTCATTTTCGTCCTCCCAAGGCTTATTCTCGTCCAATTAGGGTTTTTAACCAATCTTGTGCATCCAATAAGTACGTTTGTGTCATTGGTTGAACATTTAAGTCATTTTCGTCCTCCCAAGGCTTATTCTCATCCAATTAGGGTTTTTAACCAATCTTTATGCATCCAATAAGTACATTTGTGTCATTGGTTGAACATTTAGGTCATTTTCATCCTCCCTAGGCTTATTCTTGTCCAATTAGGATTTTTAACCAATCTTGTGCATCCAATAAGTGATTTTGTGTCATTGGTTGAACATTTAGGTCATTTTCGTCCTCCCAAGGCTTATTCTCGTCCAATTAGGGTTTTTAACCAATCTTGTGCATCCAATAAGTGATTCTGTGTCATTGGTTGAACATTTAGGTCATTTTCGTCCTCCCAAGACTTATTCTCGTCCAATTAGGGTTTTTAACCAATCTTGTGCATCCAATAAGTGATTTTGTGTCATTGGTTGAACATTTAGGTCATTTTCGTCCTCCCAAGGCTTATTCTCGTCCAATTAGAGTTTTTAACCAATCTTGTGCATCCAATAAGTGATTTTGTGTCATTGTTTGAACATTTAGGTCATTTTCGTCCTCCCAAGGCTTATTCTCCTCCAATTAGGGTTTTTAACCAATCTTGTGCATCCAATAAGTGATTTTGTGTCATTGGTTGAACATTTAGGTCATTTTCGTCCTCCCAAGGCTTATTCTCGTCCAATTAGGGTTTTTAACCAATCTTGTGCATCCAATAAGTACTTTTGTGTCATTGGTTGAACTTTAGTTCATTTTCGTCCTCCCAAGGCTTATTCTCGTCCAATTAGGGTTTTTAACCAATCTTGTGCATCCAATAAGTGATTTTGTGTCATTGGTTGAACATTTAGGTCATTTTCGTCCTCCCAAGGCTTATTCTCGTCCAATTAGGGTTTTTAACCAATCTTGTGCATCCAATAAGTACGTTTGTGTCATTGGTTGAACATTTAGGTCCTTTTCGTCCTCCCAAGGCTTATTCTCGTCCAATTAGGGTTTTTAACCAATCTTGTGCATCCAATAAGTACATTTGTGTCATTGGTTGAACATTTAGGTCATTTTCGTCCTCCCAAGGCTTATTCTCGTCCAATTAGGGTTTTTAACCAATCTTGTGCTTCCAATAAGTGATTTTGTTTCATTGGTTGAACATTTAGGTCATTTTCATCCTCCCAAGGCTTATTCTCGTCCAATTAGGGTTTTTAACCAATCTTGTGCATCCAATAAGTGATTTTGTGTCATTGGTTGAACATTTAGGTCATTTTCGTCCTCCCAAGGCTTATTCTCGTCCAATTAGGGTTTTTAACCAATCTTGTGCATCCAATAAGTACATTTGTGTCATTGGTTGAACATTTAGGTCATTTTCGTCCTCCCAAGGCTTATTCTCGTCCAATTAGGGTTTTTAACCAATCTTGTGCATCCAATAAGTTATTTTCTTTCGTTGGTTGAACATTTAGGTCATTTTTGTCTTCCCAAGGCTTATTCTCGTTCAATTAGGGTTTTTAACCAATCTTGTGCATCCAATAAGTACATTTGTGTCATTGGTTGAACATTTAGGTCATTTTCGTCCTCCCAAGGCTTATTCTCGTCCAATTAGGGTTTTTAACCAACCTTGTGCATCCAATAAGTACATTTGTGTCATTGGTTGAACATTTAGGTCATTTTCGTCCTCCCAAGGCTTATTCTCGTCTAATTAGGGTTTTTAACCAATCTTGTGCATCCAATAAGTGATTTTGTGTCATTGTTTGAACATTTAGGTCATTTTCGTCCTCCCAAGGCTTATTCTCGTCCAATTAGGGTTTTTAAGCAATCTTGTGCATCCAATAAGTACATTTGTGTTATTTGTTGAAGATTTAGGTCATTTTCGTCCTCCCAAGACTTATTCTCGTCCAATTAGGGTTCTTAACCAATCTTGTGCATCCAATAAGTGATTTTGTGTCATCGGTTGAACATTTAGGTCATTTTCGTCCTCCCAAGGCTTATTCTCGTCCAATTAGGGTTTTTAACAAATCTTGTGCATCCAATAAGTGATTTTGTGTCATTGGTTGAACATTTAGGTCATTTTCGTCCTCCCAAGGCTTATTCTCGTCCAATTAGGGTTTTTAACCAATCTTGTGCATCCAATAAGTGATTTTGTGTCATTGTTTGAACATTTAGGTCATTTTCGTCCTCCCAAGGCTTATTCTCGTCCAATTAGGGTTTTTAAGCAATCTTGTGCATCCAATAAGTACATTTGTGTCATTGGTTTAACGTTTAGGTCATTTTCGTCCTCCCAAGACTTATTCTCGTCCAATTAGGGGTTTTAACCAATTTTGTGCTTCCAATAAGTACATTTGTGTCATTGGTTGAACATTTAGGTCATTTTCGTCCTCCCAAGGCTTATTCTCGTCCAATTAGGGTTTTTAACCAATCTTGTGCATCCAATAAGTGATTTTGTGTCATTGGTTGAACATTTAGGTCATTTTCTTTCCTCCCAAGGCTTATTCTCGTCCAATTAGGGTTTTTAACCAATCTTGTGCATCCAACAAGTGATTTTGTGTCATTGGTTGAACATTTAGGTCATTTTCGTCCTCCCTAGGCTTATTCTCGTCCAATTAGGGTTTTGAAGCAACCTTGTGCATCCAATAAGTACATTTGTGTCATTGGTTGAACATTTAGGTCATTTTCGTCCTCCCAAGACTTATTCTCGTCCAATTAGGGTTTTTAACCAATTTTGTGCTTCCAATAAGTACATTTGTGTCATTGGTTGAACATTTAGGTCATTTTCGTCCTCCCAAGGCTTATTCTCGTCCAATTAGGGTTTTTAACCAATCTTGTGCATCCAATAAGTGATTTTGTGTCATTGGTTGAACATTTAGGTCATTTTCGTCCTCCCAAGGCTTATTCTCGTCCAATTAGGGTTTTTAACCAATCTTGTTCATCCAATAAGTGATTTTGTGTCATTGTTTGAACATTTAGGTCATTCTCGTCCTCCCTAGGCTTATTCTCGTCCAATTAGGGTTTTGTGCATCCAATTAGTACATTTGTGTCATTGGTTGAACATTTAGGTCATTTTCGTCCTCCCTAGGCTTATTCTCGTCCAATTAGGGTTTTTAACTAATCTTGTGCATCCAATAAGTGATTTTGTGTCATTGTTTGAACATTTAGGTCATTTTCGTCCTCTCAAGGCTTATTCTCGTCCAATTAGAGTTTTTAAGCAATCTTGTGCATCCAATAAGTACATTTGTGTCATTGGTTGAACATTTAGGTCATTTTCGTCCTCCCAAGACTTATTCTCGTCCAATTAGGGTTTTTAACCAATCTTGTGCATCCAGTAAGTGATTTTGTGTCATTGGTTGAACATTTAGGTCATTTTCATCCTCCCTAGGCTTATTCTCGTTCAATTAGGGTTTTTAACCAATCTTGTGTATCCAATAAGTGATTTTGTGTCATTGTTTGAACATTTAGGTTATTTTCGTCCTCCCAAGGCTTATTCTCCTCCAATTAGGGTTTTTAACCAATTTTGTGCATCCAATAAGTACATTTGTGTCATTGGTTGAACATTTAGGTCATTTTCGTCCTCCCAAGGCTTATTCTCGTCCAATTAGGGTTTTTTAACCAATCTTGTGCATCCAATAAGTGATTTTGTGTCATTGGTTGAACATTTAGGTCATTTTCGTCCTCCCAAG
>JBBPBP010001540.1:0-10669 GCA_037974735.1 Cicer chorassanicum
AGAGGCAAAAGAATTTATTTAATCATAATTGAGCCACAAGATGTGGAAGGAATGAAAAATAGTTTGTTACAAGAAACTACAAAAATGCAGCTAACACCCGAACCAAATGATTGCTCCTATGCTTAACCAATATGGAAATGTAGCTAACAAGATGTATGATATAAATGTCATACAGAAGATCAAAATAAGTTGCAATGAGACTCAATATACAAGCATCATGAGACAACCAATGTCAATCACACCTATAAGCTTAAAAGGAACCAATAACCATTAACCCCCAAGATCTAAAAACTTAGGAGTTAAGTCTCGACACTAGTCAATAAATAATACAAGCTGCCACTACACACATATAATGCAGATAAAAAAAAATCTATAATTTTTTCCCTGCCGAAAAACCAGCACGGCTAAATTCCAAATCCACACATTCCATATCCAGCTATCCTATCAGTCCATGAAAGCAGATCCTTTTTAGGAATCATATCAAAAAGTATATGTGCTAGAACTAGCAATCCACACTTTGCATACATATCAACAAGTGCACAGGCTACATGCAAATCCAAAAAGTACCCTCTCCTTAATATATGTCCATGTATCTCTCTGCCTTTATCTAAAGCTGCTAAGCCTGCACAAGTTGGAAAGACACAGCCATTGTAATGTCATCAGGCTTTAATTGTTTTACCATGTCTGAAAAAAATTCTAAAGCTCCATTGGGAAATGAATTTTGCGAATAGCCTCCAATCCTACACTCCTAACTAAGAGGCTTACTAACTAACCCAATAATCAACTAACTAAGAGATTACTTTTCGAGGAATCACTATAAAACTTTTTTTTTTCTTTACACGACTACATCAGTTTCAGTGCACCATGAAAGTGTATTAGCAAAATGCTAAAGAAACAAGAGCATCCATGGTAAAATTATGTGCCACACTTAAACAGGATATTTAGCACTGTCAATACTACCCAGAACATCCATCACTAGCAGAAGAATCAAAGACTTAAAACTAGAATCAGATATTGGGTGAGATTAATGCAACAATAAGTTACGCAATAAGAGTCGAAAGCATTAATGTGAGAATTATATTTCATATGAAGTTGCCTTTGAACTATTAGTAAGAAATATACATAGCGTGTAATTAAAGAATATAGATCAAGGGTTAGGATATTGGCTTGGTCATCACTAAAATTAGGAAAGATGTACGTATCATCTTTATCAGAAATAAGGCTGTTAAAAGAAGCTACAATAGAATCGCCATCAACTTCCTCTTCCATATTTCATCCATAGTTACAAAATAACATTTTTTTTAGGAACCTAATATAAATGTCCTCCCCTCCCATCGGTTTCCTTGTTACTCCAATCCTAAATTACCTTTTTTCAAAGTCCTCCACAAGTGATGATGCATTCATATGACTGCCAATCTCATAAAGCCCAAAGAGTTCCAAATAAAGTGCAAAGTAGAAACAATAATTATAAGCTTCCACAAAACCCCTTACTCTTGCCACTTGTTATCTCTCAAATATGCGCAAGACAAATGTTGTCATGATCATCATACCTACCATATCATCTTAAACACCTACAGACACAAACCCATCTTACAACACAATCCTATCATCAGGTATCAACATGAAAAATTGCATGAGCATAATGACAACTACACCACCATTCCAAAGATGCCGAAACCAAAACTCAAAATAGACTGCATCTCAAAAACTACAAAGAACTCCTAATTAATTAATAATCTAATTCTAATACAGAATAAGAAGCAATGACAATAACTACTTAAGCTAATAACGGAATAAAAGGGAAGGACAATAACTATATACAACATGGCAAAACTTTCCAAGTCAAAACAGTGACATCAATAAAACTTCACCATAGTTACCAAAATCTCTTAATAACATTTCCTTCATCTAATTGGGTAATTCAAAAACAATTAAAAAAAACAAGTAAATCCCACTACACTTTCAAAAATCCCTCTCATTTCGAATTTTGTCCTTCCATAAATAAAAAATCAAAAACAAAAACCATTCACAAACATAACAAAAGGATTTATAATCAACAGAAAGAGAGCGAGAGAAACAAGTAGTAAACTAACTAACTCAGACAATTTACCCCGACGCATGATCAGATAACAACACCCAACCTATAGGTCGACCTACAATCTAACCAAAGCTCTGATACCACAATTGTAACAGCCCGATTTTTTTTAAAAAAAAAACAAATTCAAATTCATAATAAAGAGATAAATACCTTTGGATAAAATATTTAAGTCGTATCACAACGACGAAAGTCAACAATAATTACAAACACAGCGGAAACGGTTTTGAAATGAAAATCCAAAGTATTTAAAACAGAAAAATACACCAGGGCTATGAGACCTATCCAACGTAGCTCATACCCCTGGGGTATTCTCGGCAGACACCTGTACAAAAGCACTGCCCTAAGAATTTTAACTTCCCCACGTCACGTCAAAAAGTGGTACAAGGACCCATCAAAACAAAGTTAGGCTGACAATATATGGTATAGGTACAGTCTTCCAGAATGAAATAAATACAACCACAACAGATAGACATCTAGCCCCTATACAGCCATCTAATCTGATCATGCTACAAAAAAAACTATAACCCAAGTGATCTCCACGCGCCCCGCAGAAATCCTTCTGACACAGCAGTGGTCAGGTAAGTCTAACTCCGTTCCCATCTCCAGAGTACTAACTGGTAGGACGATCCTGATTCTCATCTGAGGGCAAAGCCCAGATTTCCACAATAATTGTAAAGGTCACCAACCGAAATTAACAAATATCACATAACATTTAAATTTTAAATGCACAAAATAACCTTTCAACTTAGCATACATCTAGAAAGGATTTTCATATGCCAAACATGCATAATCAAAGTTGAAAAATGAAATTTTTTAACAACTGCACTGTCGTATTCGAATACCACATCCTTGTATCCGAATACAATTGTGAAAATGGCAAAATTTCAGTTTCGAAAACATTTCGAAATCATTCAACACTTACCACACGAAATCAATCAATAACACTCATCAAATACGGCACAATTACAAACCACAATCGAGTATGTATATATGACCATCACAGTATATCAAACATGACTCGCGTGCCAAGCACCCTAATGAAATGCGTATATGCCAATGCACATGATTCCAGAACTCCAAACCAACTCCCTCCTCAAAAGGGCGTAAATCATAACTGTACAGTCACTCACAGACCAGTACTAATTATCAAGGTGCAATCTCTCACGGATCAGCACAATTTACTATCGTACAGCTCTCACAGACCAGTACTAATTTTCTATGCGTGCAATCGCTCACAGATCAGCACGACTTACAAGAGTGCAATCTCTCACAGATCAGCACGACTTACAAGAGTGCAATCTCTCACAGATCAGCACGACGCGAAAATTCCCGCAAAGATAAGATGAACCAACTATTCACATGGCATCATCTCGTGGCCCATCCCGGTTACCACTATTACTATGGCCCATCGCGGTCACCATTTACTATGAAATGCATGAGCATACTCTAACTCTTTTCACCACAACCATTAAGTAAATGCAGATATTAAAAGATTACCCCTTTTTAATACTCATTTAACACTAATGATTTTTCAAAACTTTTCACAGAGCATACTCAGACATATTAATTCATAATCCAACAATTCCACATCAAATTCAATCTACAAACCACATTAAATACAACAATCCAAATTCCACAAATTCACACCAAATCAGCACAAATTACTCATTTTCAAAACTCGTCATATTTCAACCACAATACACCCATTAATTTCCATAATTGCAAACATGCATTTACACCAAATTTATTTCCTCAAATCACTCCTCAAACACATCAAAACAATTTCACATAAAATACCTTAAATTCATTTTCTGCAAATCCACACATCAAACACGACAAATTCAATCAATTCGAATTTCAAAATTTCACACCAAATTTAATCTCCAAAATTTTCGACCATGATCCACACATAAATCACATCTCAAAAATTCATAATATTAATTATGAACACATAAACCACACCAAATTTAATCTCCAAAACAACATTAATATCTCAGAGTTCTCCCCACCGCTAACTCGGTGCCAACAGTCTCGATTCCTTTGCGAGACTCAAGGAGCTAACTACATAAACATGAATATTTATAACAATTTGTTCACAACTAAAGTTCAAACTCATTTATTTGAAAATAACTCATCTCGTAACTCAAACACGTCAAAATCAATTTATTTTTTTTGTTTACCATTACTAACAAAATCGACCACATTAATCACATTAATTTAATCTCAGCAAATTGCACACAATTCACATCAAACTACATCTCAACCGCGTCAATTTTAAATTCCGCTAATTCCCGCATAAACGAATTAAATTCATTTTCGTCATTTTACACATCAAATACACCAAATTTCTTTTCCATAAAATCACATATAATGTCCTAAATGCAAACTAAAAGTTTGGAAGGAGCCCTTACCTTAACGATAGCTTAAACAACCGATTACGGTACCGCGATAAATTCCGGTAAAATATTTTGTTCGCACGTCGCTTCCAAAGTTAGCTCACTAGCACCGTAGCGTGGCAAGGAGCAACTTTCCCTTCTGTCACTTCTCGAATGGAAGCTTAGATCTAGAAGAAAATGGAGGTTTTGAATTGATGGGTTTTGATTTTGTTTTTTGAAAATTTATCAAAGCTGGAGGAGGAAGAAAGGAAATGAACCACGCCAGGAAGGAAATAGTGCCGCCTTGCTTTCTCTGACTATATATGTATATAAAGCTATCAACTAATATATTTTATTAATTTAATAATAATAATAATATATAACTTATATTAACATACATATATATATATTACTAGTTTAATAATATATATATAATTAAACCAAATCAATAAATATCTAAATATTTTTACACACACCTCAACTATTTTGATAAATATATCTATTCTCATTGCAACTCAATTGACAAGTAAATTTTTTAGCAATTAGAGATATTTTTAACAAAATAGTCCGGTAATAAATTTTCCGCAACGTAATTAAATTATTTCTCGCCAAATAATTTTAAACGGGTCTCATAAAAATATCATTGACATTTAACATTCGAAATACCAATAAAATTGGCTAAAAAACCTCATAATTCAACACAAAAATATACTAAAATTGCATAATTTAGAGTTTAAAATTAAGGGTCTTACATTACTACCCTCCAAAAAGAAGTTTCGTCCTCGAAACTTAAAGTAAGAGTAATAACCACACTAGGTTTGCACTCAAACTCATCATACATGACATAACTTGTTTCGTCATGCCTACGCGAGGAAAGTGTTGTCTATCCATTTTCATAGGGTGCTTAATAACTTGACGCACTATCCTAGCCGGTAAAACTCGTCCGTTCCATTCCACATGATTTTGTCTACTATCAACAAGAGATTGGGGATGATCAGTTCCTCAATTTGTCAATAGGTAGCCAACGATCATGATGATGGCTTAGTCCATCTTAACTTAACTGTAATAATGCTCTCTACAACTTGCACTTAAGGCTATCCCAAGGCAAAAGCAGTCTAACAATCTCCTCAAGGTCCACTAAGTTTCTCTTATTTTCCTTACTTGATTCTATCGACGCAATACAATCGCCAAAACTATGTCACATAACCTCAATACCTCATCAGAGCTACTCCCTTTTTGACCTTAAATATAAATAAAAGTTGATTAAAAAATAAATTCAATATATTTGGTCCAAATTTTAGACCAAATATGTCAAACAAACTTTTGCTATTTAGCCACGTCACCATTAACAATTGACTTCCCATGGATGGTGAAGCATATTTGCATGTTTATATGCTAAGTCCCATAAAATAATATTATGCACTAAATTCCAAAATGTAAGAAAATACTTAAGTATCAACAATTTAAGATAATTAAACTCCATTCCATGCTTTTTGAATGTGAAAAAAAAAAAAATTCCTGTGCTACTGTTCCATATTCGAAAGCCAAAGATGAAATGGAAAGGTTAAACTAATAAGCTTATGATTCAAACAAAAGAGAAACTCCTTTTTTTTTAGAGGCAAAAGAATTTATTTAATCATAATTGAGCCACAAGATGTGGAAGGAATGAAAAATAGTTTGTTACAAGAAACTACAAAAATGCAGCTAACACCCGAACCAAATGATTGCTCCTATGCTTAACCAATATGGAAATGTAGCTAACAAGATGTATGATATAAATGTCATACAGAAGATCAAAATAAGTTGCAATGAGACTCAATATACAAGCATCATGAGACAACCAATGTCAATCACACCTATAAGCTTAAAAGGAACCAATAACCATTAACCCCCAAGATCTAAAAACTTAGGAGTTAAGTCTCGACACTAGTCAATAAATAATACAAGCTGCCACTACACACATATAATGCAGATAAAAAAAAATCTATAATTTTTTCCCTGCCGAAAAACCAGCACGGCTAAATTCCAAATCCACACATTCCATATCCAGCTATCCTATCAGTCCATGAAAGCAGATCCTTTTTAGGAATCATATCAAAAAGTATATGTGCTAGAACTAGCAATCCACACTTTGCATACATATCAACAAGTGCACAGGCTACATGCAAATCCAAAAAGTACCCTCTCCTTAATATATGTCCATGTATCTCTCTGCCTTTATCTAAAGCTGCTAAGCCTGCACAAGTTGGAAAGACACAGCCATTGTAATGTCATCAGGCTTTAATTGTTTTACCATGTCTGAAAAAAATTCTAAAGCTCCATTGGGAAATGAATTTTGCGAATAGCCTCCAATCCTACACTCCTAACTAAGAGGCTTACTAACTAACCCAATAATCAACTAACTAAGAGATTACTTTTCGAGGAATCACTATAAAACTTTTTTTTTTCTTTACACGACTACATCAGTTTCAGTGCACCATGAAAGTGTATTAGCAAAATGCTAAAGAAACAAGAGCATCCATGGTAAAATTATGTGCCACACTTAAACAGGATATTTAGCACTGTCAATACTACCCAGAACATCCATCACTAGCAGAAGAATCAAAGACTTAAAACTAGAATCAGATATTGGGTGAGATTAATGCAACAATAAGTTACGCAATAAGAGTCGAAAGCATTAATGTGAGAATTATATTTCATATGAAGTTGCCTTTGAACTATTAGTAAGAAATATACATAGCGTGTAATTAAAGAATATAGATCAAGGGTTAGGATATTGGCTTGGTCATCACTAAAATTAGGAAAGATGTACGTATCATCTTTATCAGAAATAAGGCTGTTAAAAGAAGCTACAATAGAATCGCCATCAACTTCCTCTTCCATATTTCATCCATAGTTACAAAATAACATTTTTTTTAGGAACCTAATATAAATGTCCTCCCCTCCCATCGGTTTCCTTGTTACTCCAATCCTAAATTACCTTTTTTCAAAGTCCTCCACAAGTGATGATGCATTCATATGACTGCCAATCTCATAAAGCCCAAAGAGTTCCAAATAAAGTGCAAAGTAGAAACAATAATTATAAGCTTCCACAAAACCCCTTACTCTTGCCACTTGTTATCTCTCAAATATGCGCAAGACAAATGTTGTCATGATCATCATACCTACCATATCATCTTAAACACCTACAGACACAAACCCATCTTACAACACAATCCTATCATCAGGTATCAACATGAAAAATTGCATGAGCATAATGACAACTACACCACCATTCCAAAGATGCCGAAACCAAAACTCAAAATAGACTGCATCTCAAAAACTACAAAGAACTCCTAATTAATTAATAATCTAATTCTAATACAGAATAAGAAGCAATGACAATAACTACTTAAGCTAATAACGGAATAAAAGGGAAGGACAATAACTATATACAACATGGCAAAACTTTCCAAGTCAAAACAGTGACATCAATAAAACTTCACCATAGTTACCAAAATCTCTTAATAACATTTCCTTCATCTAATTGGGTAATTCAAAAACAATTAAAAAAAACAAGTAAATCCCACTACACTTTCAAAAATCCCTCTCATTTCGAATTTTGTCCTTCCATAAATAAAAAATCAAAAACATAAACCATTCACAAACATAACAAAAGGATTTATAATCAACAGAAAGAGAGCGAGAGAAACAAGTAGTAAACTAACTAACTCAGACAATTTACCTCGACGCATGATCAGATAACAACACCCAACCTATAGGTCGACCTACAATCTAACCAAAGCTCTGATACCACAATTGTAACAGCCCGATTTTTTTTTAAAAAAAAACAAATTCAAATTCATAATAAAGAGATAAATACCTTTGGATAAAATATTTAAGTCGTATCACAACGACGAAAGTCAACAATAATTACAAACACAGCGGAAACGGTTTTGAAATGAAAATCCAAAGTATTTAAAACAGAAAAATACACCAGGGCTATGAGACCTATCCAACGTAGCTCATACCCCTGGGGTATTCTCGGCAGACACCTGTACAAAAGCACTGCCCTAAGAATTTTAACTTCCCCACGTCACGTCAAAAAGTGGTACAAGGACCCATCAAAACAAAGTTAGGCTGACAATATATGGTATAGGTACAGTCTTCCAGAATGAAATAAATACAACCACAACAGATAGACATCTAGCCCCTATACAGCCATCTAATCTGATCATGCTACAAAAAAAACTATAACCCAAGTGATCTCCACGCGCCCCGCAGAAATCCTTCTGACACAGCAGTGGTCAGGTAAGTCTAACTCCGTTCTTATCTCCAAAGTACTAACTGGTAGGACGATCCTGATTCCCATTTGAGGGCAAAGCCCAGATTTCCACAATAATTGTAAAGGTCACCAACCGAAATTAACAAACATCACATAGCATTTAAATTTTAAATGCACAAAATAACCTTTCAACTTAGCATACATCTAGAAACGGTTTTCATATGCCACACATGCATAATCAAAGTTAAAAAATGAAGTTTTTAACAAACTGCGCTGTTGTATTCGAATACAACATCCTTGTATCCGAATACAACTGTGAAAATGACATAATTTTCAGTTTTGAAAATGTTTCGATATCATTCAATGCTTACCACATAAAGTCAATCAATAACACTCATCAAATACGGCACAATTACAAACCACAACCGAGTATGGATATACAACCATCACAGTATATCAAACATGACTCGCGTGCCAATCACCCTAATGAAATGCGTATATGCCAATGCACATGATTCCGGAACTCCAAACCAAAACCCTCCTCGAATGGCGTAATTCATAATTGTACAGCCTCTCATAGACCAGTACTAATTTTCTATGCGTGCAATCGCTCACAGATCAACACGACTTAAAAGAGTGCAATCTCTCACAGATCAGCACGACGCGAAAATTCCCGCAAAGATAAGATGAACCAACTATTCACATGGCATCATCTCGTGGCCCATCACGGTTACCACTACCACTATGGCCCATCGCGGTCACCATGTACTATGAAATGCATGAGCATACTCTAACTCTTTTCACCACAACCATTAAGTAAATGCAGCTATTAAAAGATTCCCCCTTTTTAATACTCATTTAACACTAATGATTTTTCAAAACTTTTCACAGAGCATACTCAGACATATTAATTCATAATCCAACAATTCCACATCAAATTCAATCTACAAACCACATTAAATACAACAATCCAAATTCCACAAATTCACACCAAATCAGCACAAATTACTCATTTTCAAAACTCGTCATATTTCAACCACAATACACCCATTAATTTCCATAATTGCAAACATGCATTTACACCAAATTTATTTCCTCAAATCACTCCTCAAACACATCAAAACAATTTCACATAAAATACCTTAAATTCATTTTCTGCAAATCCACACATCAAACACGACAAATTCAATCAATTCAAATTTCAAAATTTCACACCAAATTTAATCTCCAAAATTTTCGACCATGATCCACACATAAATCACATCTCAAAAATTCATAATATTAATTATGAACACTTAAACCACACCAAATTTAATCTCCAAAACAACATTAATATCTCAGAGTTCTCCCCACCGCTAACTCGGTGCCAACAGTCTCGATTCCTTTTCGAGACTCAATGAGCTAACTACATAAACATGAATATTTATAACAATTTGTTCACAACTAAAGTTCAAACTCATTTATTTGAAAATAACTCATCTCGTAACTCAAACACGTCAAAATCAATTTATTTTTTTTGTTTACCATTACTAACAAAATCGACCACATTAATCACATTAATTTAATCTCAGCAAATTGCACACAATTCACATCAAACTACGTCTCAACTGCGTCAATTTTAAATTCCGTTAATTCATGCATAAACGAATTAAATTCATTTTCACCATTTTACACATCAAATACACCAAATTTCTTTTCCATAAAATCACATATAATGTCCTAAATGCAAACTAAAAGTTTGGAAGGAGCCCTTACCTTAACGATAGCTTAAACAACCGATTACGGTACCGCGATAAATTCCGGTAAAATATTTTGTTCGCACGCCGCTTCCAAAGTTTGCTCACTAGCACCGCAGCGTGGAGGTGAGCAACTTTCCCTTCTGTCACTTCGCGAGATGAAGCTTAGATCTAGGTGAAAATGAAGTTTTGATTT
>JBBPBP010001543.1:0-10638 GCA_037974735.1 Cicer chorassanicum
TTTTTGTCGGGTGGTACGAAAATCGCCCGAAAAGTGCAGATCAAATCGACGACAGCGAGATCCTTATAGAATTCTTCTGCTCAATTTATGACTGTGTCTCGGGTTCCGTGTCGGATTTCAAACCCTGTCCATCGTCTGGCCCGAAAATAATGATTTCGGCCCATTTTTTCGGGTGGTACGAAAATCGCCCGAAAAGTGCAGATGAAATCGACGACCGCGAGATTCTTGTAGCATTCTTCTCCTAAATTTATGACCGTGTCTCGGTTTTCGTGTCGGATTTCAAATTCTAGCCATCGTCTGGCCCGAAAATACCGATTTCGGCCCATTTTTGTCGGGTGGAACAAAAATCGCCCGAAAAGTGCAGATGAAATCAACGACCGTGAGATCCTTGTAGCATTCTTCTCCAAAATTTATGACTGTGTCTCGGGTTTCGTGTCGGATTTCAAACCCTAGCCATCGTCTGGCCCGAAAATACCGATTTCGGCCCATTTTTGTCGGGTGGTACGAAAATCGCCCGAAAAATGCAGATGAAATCGACGACCGCGAGATCCTTATAGAATTCTTCTCCTCAATTTATGAATGTGTCTCGGGTTCCGTGTCGGATTTCAAACCCTAGCCATCGTCTGGCCCGGAAATACTGATTTCGGCCCATTTTTGTCGGGTGGTACGAAAATCGCCCGAAAAGTGCAGATGAAATCGACGACTGCGAGATCCTTGTAGCATTCTTCTTTTAAATTTATGACTGTGTCTCAGGTTCCGTGTCGGATTTCAAACCCTAGCCATCGTCTGGCCCGAAAATACTGATTTCGGCCCATTTTTGTCGGGTGGTACGAAAATCGCCTGAAAAGTGCAGATGAAATCGACGACCGCAAGATCCTTATAGCATTCTTCTCCTAAATTTATGAATGTGTCTCGGGTTTCGTGTTGGATTTCAAACCCTAGCCATCGTCTGGCCCGAAAATACCGATTTCGGCCCATTTTTGTCGGGTGGTACGAAAATCGCCCGAAAAGTGCAGATCAAATCGACGACAGCGAGATCCTTATAGAATTCTTCTGCTCAATTTATGACTGTGTCTCGGGTTCCGTGTCGGATTTCAAACCCTATCCATCGTCTGGCCCGAAAATAATGATTTCGGCCCATTTTTGTCGGGTGGTACGAAAATCGCCCGAGAAGTGCAGATGAAATCGACGACCGCGAGATTCTTGTAGCATTCTTCTCCTAAATTTATGACCGTGTCTCGGTTTTTGTGTCGGATTTCAAATTCTAGCCATCGTCTGGCCCGAAAATACCGATTTCGGCCCATTTTTGTCGGGTGGTACAAAAATCGCCCGAAAAGTGCAGATGAAATCGACGACCGTGAGATCCTTGTAGCATTCTTCTCCTAAATTTATGAATGTGTCTCGTGTTCCGTGTCGGATTTCAAACCCTAGCCATCGTCTGGCCCGAAAATACCGATTTCGGCCCATTTTTGTCGGGTGGTACGAAAATCGCCCGAAAAGTGCAGATGAAATCGACGACCACGAGATTCTTGTAGCATTCTTCTCCTAAATTTATGACCGTGTCTCGGTTTTCGTGTCAGATTTCAAATTCTAGCCATCGTCTGGCCCGAAAATACCGATTTCGGCCTATTATTGTCGGGTGGAACAAACATCGCCCGAAAAGTGCAGATGAAATCAACGACCGTGAGATCCTTGTAGCATTGTTCTCCAAAATTTATGACCGTGTCTCGGGTTTCGTGTCGGATTTCAAATCCTAGCCATCGTCTGGCCCGAAAATACCGATTTCGGCCCATTTTTGTCGGGTGGTACGAAAATCGCCCGAAAAATGCAGATGAAATCGACGACCGCGAGATCCTTATAGAATTCTTCTCCTCAATTTATGAATGTGTCTCGGGTTCCGTGTCGGATTTCAAACCCTGGCCATCGTCTGGCCCGGAAATACTGATTTCGGCCCATTTTTGTCGGGTGGTACGAAAATCGCCCGAAAAGTGCAGATGAAATCGACGACTGCGAGATCCTTGTAGCATTCTTCTTTTAAATTTATGACTGTGTCTCAGGTTCCGTGTCGGATTTCAAACCCTAGCCATCGTCTGGCCCGAAAATACCGATTTCGGCCCATTTTTGTCGGGTGGTACGAAAATCGCCTGAAAAGTGCAGATGAAATCGACGACCGCAAGATCCTTATAGCATTCTTCTCCTAAATTTATGAATGTGTCTCGGGTTTCGTGTTGGATTTCAAACCCTAGCCATCGTCTGGCCCGAAAATACCGATTTCGGCCCATTTTTGTCGGGTGGTACGAAAATCGCCCGAAAAGTGCAGATCAAATCGACGACAGCGAGATCCTTATAGAATTCTTCTGCTCAATTTATGACTGTGTCTCGGGTTCCGTGTCGGATTTCAAACCCTATCCATCGTCTGGCCCGAAAATAATGATTTCGGCCCATTTTTGTCGGGTGGTACGAAAATCGCCCGAAAAGTGCAGATGAAATCGACGACCGCGAGATTCTTGTAGCATTCTTCTCCTAAATTTATGACCGTGTCTCGGTTTTCGTGTCGGATTTCAAATTCTAGCCATCGTCTGGCCCGAAAATACCGATTTCGGCCCATTTTTGTCGGGTGGTACGAAAATCGCCCGAAAAGTGCAGATGAAATCGACGACCGCGAGATTCTTATAGCATTCTTCTCCTAAATTTATGACTATGTCTCGGGTTCCGTGTAGGATTTCAAACCCTAGCCATCGTATGGCCCGAAAATACAGATTTCGGCCCATTTTTGTCGGGTGGTACGCAAATCGCCTGAAAAGTGCAGATGAAATCGAAGACCGCGAGATTCTTGTAGCATTCTTCTCCTAAATTTATGACTGTGTCTCAGGTTTCGTGTCGGATTTCAAACCCTAGCCATCGCCTAGGCCAAAAATACTGATTTCGGCCCATTTTTGTCGGATGATACGAAAATCGCCCGAAAAGTGCAGATGAAATCGACGACCGCGAGATTCTTATAGCATTCTTCTCCTAAATTTATGAATGTGTCTCGGGTTCCGTGTCGGATTTCAAACCCTAGCCATCGTCTGGCCCGAAAATACCGATTTCGGCCCATTTTTGTCGGGTGGTACGAAAATCGCCTGAAAAGTGCAGATGAAATCGACGACCGCTAGATTCTTGTAGCATTCTTCTCCTAAATTTATGACTGTGTCTCCAGTTTCGTGTCGGATTTCAAACCCTAGCCATTGTCTGGCCCGAAAATACCGATTTCGGCCCATTTTTGTCGGTTGGTACGAAAATAGCCCGAAAAGTGCAGATGAAATTGACGACCGCGAGATCCTTATAGCATTCTTCTCCTAAATTTATGAATGTGTCTCGGGTTCCGTGTCAGATTTCAAACCCTAGCCATCGTCTGGCCCGAAAATACCGATTTCGGCCCATTTTTGTCGGGTGGTACGAAAATCGCCTGAAAAGTGCAGATGAAATCGATGACCGCGAGATTCTTGTAAGATTCTTCTCCTAATTTTATGACTGTGTCTCGGGTTTCGTGTCGGATTTCAAACCCTAGCCATTGTCTGGCCCGAAAATACCGATTTCGGCCCATTTTTGTCGGTTGGTACGAAAATAGCCCGAAAAGTGCAGATGAAATTGACGACCGCGAGATCCTTATAGCATTCTTCTCCGAAATTTATGAATGTGTCTCGGGTTCCGTGTCGAATTTCAAACCCTAGCCATCGTCTGGCCCGAAAATACCGATTTCGGCCCATTTTTGTCGGGTGGTACGAAAATCGCCCGTAAAGTCCAGTTGAAATCGACAACCGCGAGATCCTTGTAGCATTCTTCTCCAAAGTTTATGACTGTGTCTCGGGTTCCGGGTAGGATTTCAAACCCTAGCCATCGTCTGGCCCGAAAATACCGATTTCGGCCCATTTTTGTCGGGTGGTACGAAAATCGCCCGAAAAGTGCAGATGAAATCGACGACCGCGAGATCCTTGTAGCATTCTTCTCCAAAATTTATGACTGTGTCTCGGGTTCCGGGTAGGATTTCAAACCCTAGCCATCGTTTGGCCCGAAAATACCGATTTCGGCCCATTTTTGTCGGGTGGTACGAAAATCGCCCGAAAAGTGCAGATGAAATCGACAACCGCGAGATCCTTATAGAATTCTTCTCCTCAATTTATGACTGTGTCTCGGGTTCCGTGCCGGATTTCAAACCCTAGCCATCGTCTGGCCCGAAAATACCGATTTCGGCCCATTTTTGTCGGGTGGTACGAAAATCGCCCGAAAAGTGCAGATGAAATCGACGACCGCGAGATTCTTGTAGCATTCTTCTCCTAAATTTATGACCGTGTCTCGGTTTTCGTGTCGGATTTCAAATTCTAGCCATCGTCTTGCCCGAAAATACCGATTTCGGCCCATTTTTGTCGGGTGGTACAAAAATCGCCCGAAAAGTGCAGATGAAATCGACGACCGTGAGATCCTTGTAGCATTCTTCTCCAAAATTTATCACTGTGTCTCGGGTTTCGTGTCGGATTTCAAACCCTAGCCATCGTCTGGCCTGAAAATACCGATTTCGGCCCATTTTTGTCGGATGGTACGAAAATCGCCCGAAAAGTGCAGATGAAATCGACGACCGCGAGATCCTTATAGCATTCTTCTCCTAAATTTATGAATGTGTCTCGGGTTCCGTGTCGGATTTCAAACCCTAGCCATCGTCTGGCCCGAAAATACCGATTTCGGCCCATTTTTGTAGGGTGGTACGAAAATCGCCCGAAAAGTGCAGATGAAATCGACGACCGCGAGATCCTTATAGAATTCTTCTCCTAAATTTATGACTCTGTCTCGGGTTCCGTGTCGAATTTCAAACCCTAGCCATCGTCTGGCCCGAAAATACCGATTTCGGCCCATTTTTGTCGGGTGGTACGAAAATCGCCCGAAAAGTGCAGATGAAATCGACGACCGCGAGATTCTTGTAGCATTCTTCTCCTAAATTTATGACCGTGTCTCGGTTTTCGTGTCGGATTTCAAATTCTAGCCATCGTCTCGCCCGAAAATACCGATTTCGGCCCATTTTTGTCGGGTGGAACAAAATCGCCCGAAAAGTGCAGATGAAATCAACGACCGTGAGATCCTTGTAGCATTCTTCTCCAAAATTTATGACTGTGTCTCGGGTTTCGTGTCGGATTTCAAACCCTAGCCATCGTCTGGCCCAAAAATACCGATTTCGGCCCATTTTTGTCGGGTGGTACGAAAATCGCCCGAAAAGTCCAGATGAAATCGACGACCGCGAGATCCTTGTAGCATTCTTCTCCAAAATTTATGACTGTGTCTCGGGTTCCGTGTAGGATTTCAAACCCTAGCCATCGTCTGGCCCGAAAATTCCGATTTCGGCCCATTTTTGTCGGGTGGTATGAAAATCGCCCGAAAAATGCAGATGAAATCGACGACCGCGAGATGCTTATAGAATTCTTCTCCTCAATTTATGAATGTGTCTCGGGTTCCGTGTCGGATTTCAAACCCTAGCCATCGTCAGGCCCGGAAATACTGATTTCGGCCCATTTTTGTCGGGTGGTACGAAAATCGCCCGAAAAGTGCAGATGAAATCGACGACTGCGAGATCCTTGTAGCATTCTTCTTTTAAATTTATGACTGTGTCTCAGGTTCCGTGTCGGATTTCAAACCCTAGCCATCGTCTGGCCCGAAAATACTGATTTCGGCCCATTTTTGTCGGGTGGTACGAAAATCGCCTGAAAAGTGCAGATGAAATCGACGACCGCAAGATCCTTATAGCATTCTTCTCCTAAATTTATGAATGTGTCTCGGGTTTCGTGTTGGATTTCAAACCCTAGCCATCGTCTGGCCCGAAAATACCGATTTCGGCCCATTTTTGTCGGGTGGTACGAAAATCGCCCGAAAAGTGCAGATCAAATCGACGACAGCGAGATCCTTATAGAATTCTTCTGCTCAATTTATGACTGTGTCTCGGGTTCCGTGTCGGATTTCAAACCCTATCCATCGTCAGGCCCGAAAATAATGATTTCGGCCCATTTTTGTCGGGTGGTACGAAAATCGCCCGAAAAGTGCAGATGAAATCGACGACCGCGAGATTCTTGTAGCATTCTTCTCCTAAATTTATGACCGTGTCTCGGTTTTCGTGTCGGATTTCAAATTCTAGCCATCGTCTGGCCCGAAAATACCGATTTCGGCCCATTTTTGTCGGGTGGTACGAAAATCGCCCGAAAAGTGCAGATGAAATCGACGACCGCGAGATTCTTGTAGCATTCTTCTCCTAAATTTATGACTGTGTCTCGGTTTTCGTGTCGGATTTCAAATTCTAGCCATCGTCTGGCCCGAAAATACCGATTTCGGCCCATTTTTATCGGATGGTACGAAAATCGCCCGAAAAGTGCAGGTGAAATCGACGACCACGAGATCCTTATAGCATTCTTCTCCTAAATTTATGAATGTGTCTCGGGTTCCGTGTCGGATTTCAAACCCTAGCCATCGTCTGCCCGAAAATACCGATTTCGGCCCACTTTTGTCGGGTTGTACGAAAATCGCCCGAAAAGTCCAGATGAAATCGACGACCGCGAGATCCTTGTAGCATTCTTCTCCAAAATTTATGACTATGTCTCGGGTTCCGGGTAGGATTTCAAACCCTAGCCATCGTCTGGCCCGAAAATACCGATTTCGGCCCATTTTTGTCGGGTGGTACGAAAATCGCCCGAAAAATGCAGATGAAATCGACGACCGCGAGATCCTTATAGAATTCTTCTCCTCAATTTATGAATGTGTCTCGGGTTCCGTGTCGGATTTCAAACCCTAGCCATCGTCTGGCCCGGAAATACTGATTTCGGCCCATTTTTGTCGGGTGATACGAAAATCGCCCGAAAAGTGCAGATGAAATCGACGACTGCGAGATCCTTGTAGCATTCTTCTTTTAAATTTATGACTGTGTCTCAGGTTCCGTGTCGGATTTCAAACCCTAGCCATCGTCTGGCCCGAAAATACCGATTTCGGCCCATTTTTGTCGGGTGGTACGAAAATCGCCTGAAAAGTGCAGATGAAATCGACGACCGCAAGATCCTTATAGCATTCTTCTCCTAAATTTATGAATGTGTCTCGGGTTTCGTGTTGGATTTCAAACCCTAGCCATCGTCTGGCCCGAAAATAC
This sequence comes from Cicer chorassanicum, assembly GCA_037974735.1. NCBI lineage: Eukaryota > Viridiplantae > Streptophyta > Magnoliopsida > Fabales > Fabaceae > Cicer > Cicer chorassanicum. The sequence goes on from JBBPBP010001543.1 coordinate 7,157, forward strand.
CGATTTCGGCCCATTTTTGTCGGGTGGTACGAAAATCGCCCGAAAAGTGCAGATCAAATCGACGACAGCGAGATCCTTATAGAATTCTTCTGCTCAATTTATGACTGTGTCTCGGGTTCCGTGTCGGATTTCAAACCCTATCCATCGTCTGGCCCGAAAATAATGATTTCGGCCCATTTTTGTCGGGTGGTACGAAAATCGCCCGAAAAGTGCAGATGAAATCGACGACCGCGAGATTCTCTTAGCATTCTTCTCCTAAATTTATGACCGTGTCTCGGTTTTCGTGTCGGATTTCAAATTCTAGCCATCGTCTGGCCCGAAAATACCGATTTCGGCCCATTTTTGTCGGGTGGTACAAAAATCGCCCGAAAAGTGCAGATGAAATCGACGACCGTGAGATCCTTGTAGCATTCTTCTCCAAAATTTATCACTGTGTCTCGGGTTCCGTGTCGGATTTCAAACCCTAGCCATCGTCTGGCCTTAAAATACCGATTTCGGCCCATTTTTGTCGGATGGTACGAAAATCGCCCGAAAAGTGCAGATGAAATCGACGACCGCGAGATCCTTATAGCATTCTTCTCGTAAATTTATGAATGTGTCTCGGGTTCCGTGTCGGATTTCAAACCCTAGCCATCGTCTGGCCCGAAAATACCGATTTCGGCCCATTTTTGTCGGGTGGTACGAAAATCGCCCGAAAAGTGCAGATGAAATCGACGACCGCGAGATTCTTGTAGCATTCTTCTCCAAAATTTATGACTGTGTCTCGGGTTCCGTGTAGGATTTCAAACCCTAGCCATCGTCTGGCCCGAAAATACCGATTTCGGCCCATTTTTGTCGGGTGGTACGAAAATCGCCCGAAAAGTGCAGATGAAATCGACGACCGCGAGATCCTTATAGAATTCTTCTCCTCAATTTATGACTGTGTCTCGGGTTCCGTGTCGGATTTCAAACCCTAGCCATCGTCTGGCCCGAAAATACCGATTTCGGCCCATTTTTGTCGGATGGTACGAAAATCACCCGAAAAGTGCAGATGAAATCGACGACAGCGAGATTCTTGTAGCATTCTTCTCCTAAATTTATGACTGTGTCTCGGGTTCCGTGTCGGATTTCAAACCCTAGCCATCGTCTGGCTTGAAAATACCGATTTCGGCCCATTTTTGTCAGATGGTACGAAAATCGCCCGAAAAGTGCAGATAAAATCGACGACCGCGAGATCCTTATAGCATTCTTCTCATAAATTTATGAATGTGTCTCGGGTTCCGTGTCGGATTTCAAACCCTAGCCATCGTCTGGCCCGAAAATACCGATTACGGCCCATTTTTGTCGGGTGGTACGAAAATCGCCCGAAAAGTGCAGATGAAATCGACAACCGCGAGATTCTTGTAGCATTCTTCTCCTAAATTTATGACCGTGTCTCGGTTTTCGTGTCGGATTTCAAATTCTAGCCATCGTCTGGCCCGAAAATACCGATTTCGACCCATTTTTGTCGGGTGGTACAAAAATCACCCGAAAAGTGCAGATGAAATCGACGACCGTGAGATCCTTGTAGCATTCTTCTCCAAAATTTATGACTGTGTCTCGGGTTTCGTGTTGGATTTCAAACCCTAGCCATCGTCTGGCCCGAAAATACCGATTTCGGCCCATTTTTGTCGGGTGGTACAAAAATCGCCCGAAAAGTGCAGATGAAATCGACGACCGTGAGATCCTTGTAGCATTCTTCTCCTAAATTTATGAATGTGTCTCGTGTTCCGTGTCGGATTTCAAACCCTAGCCATCGTCTGGCCCGAAAATACCGATTTCGGCCCATTTTTGTCGGGTGGTACGAAAATCGCCCGAAAAGTGCAGATGAAATCGACGACCACGAGATTCTTGTAGCATTCTTCTCCTAAATTTATGACTGTGTCTCGGGTTTCGTGTCGGATTTCAAACCCTAGCCATCGTCAAGCCCGAAAATACCGATTTCGGCCCATTTTTGTCGGGTGGTACGAAAATCGCCCGAAAAGTGCAGATAAAATCGACGACCGCGAGATTCTTGTAGCATTCTTCTCCTAAATTTATGAATGTGTCTCGGTTTCCGTGTCGGATTTCAAACCCTAGCCATCGTCTGGCCCGAAAATACCGATTTCGGCCCATTTTTGTCGGGTGGTACGTAAATTGCCCGAAAAGTCCAGATGAAATCGGCGACCGCGAGATCCTTGTAGCATTCTTCTCCTAAATTTATGAATGTGTCTCGGGTTCCGTGTCGGATTTCAAACCCTAGCCATCGTCTGGCCCGAAAATACCGATTTCGGCCCATTTTTGTCGGGTGGTACGAAATTCGCCCGAAAAGTGCAGATGAAATCGACGACCGCGATATCCTTATAGCATTCTTCTCCTAAATTTATGAATGTGTCTCGGGTTCCGTGTCGGATTTCAAACCCTAGCCATCGTCTAGCCCGAAAATACCGATTTCGGCCCATTTTTGTCGGGTGGTACGAAAATCGCCCGAAAAGTGCAGATGAAATCGACGACCGCGAGATCCTTGTAGCATTCTTCTCCAAAATTTATGACTGTGTCTCGGGTTCCGGGTAGGATTTCAAACCCTAACCATCGTTTGGCCCGAAAATACCGATTTCGGCCCATTTTTGTCGGGTGGTACGAAAATCGCCCGAAAAGTGCAGATGAAATCGACGACCGCGAGATCCTTATAGAATTCTTCTCCTCAATTTATGACTGTGTCTCGGGTTCCGTGTCGGATTTCAAACCCTAGCCATCGTCTGGCCCGAAAATACCGATTTCGGCCCATTTTTGTCGGATGGTACGAAAATCACCCGAAAAGTGCAGATGAAATCGACGACAGCGAGATTCTTGTAGCATTCTTCTCCTAAATTTATGACTGTGTCTCGGGTTCCGTGTCGGATTTCAAACCCTAGCCATCGTCTGGCTTGAAAATACCGATTTCGGCCCATTTTTGTCAGATGGTACGAAAATCGCCCGAAAAGTGCAGATAAAATCGACGACCGCGAGATCCTTATAGCATTCTTCTCATAAATTTATGAATGTGTCTCGGGTTCCGTGTCGGATTTCAAACCCTAGCCATCGTCTGGCCCGAAAATACCGATTACGGCCCATTTTTGTCGGGTGGTACGAAAATCGCCCGAAAAGTGCAGATGAAATCGACAACCGCGAGATTCTTGTAGCATTCTTCTCCTAAATTTATGACCGTGTCTCGGTTTTCGTGTCGGATTTCAAATTCTAGCCATCGTCTGGCCCGAAAATACCGATTTCGGCCCATTTTTGTCGCGTGGTACAAAAATCGCCCGAAAAGTGCAGATGAAATCGACGACCGTGAGATCCTTGTAGCATTCTTCTCCTAAATTTATGAATGTGTCTCGTGTTCCGTGTCGGATTTCAAACCCTAGCCATCGTCTGGCCCAAAAATACCGATTTCGGCCCATTTTTGTCGGGTGGTACGAAAATCGCCCGAAAAGTGCAGATGAAAT